>JAKOOJ010000003.1:6855000-6932500 GCA_022577455.1 Arizona elegans
AGCTTTGCCTGCTAATCAGGCAACTCAGCTTGGATGCCAGAGCCATGTTAAAGGAAAAAACTTTTTTCCTTTTACGTGACTCTGCAAGCTCTGACGATCCCAGCTGAGTTGCCTGCCAATCGGGCATCGCAGCTGGGATCGCCAGAGCCCAGAGCCCTGTAAAAAAAAAAAAGTTTTCCCCCTCCAGCTTGCTTACCTTAGCTGGTAATCGCCACGCTTGCCTTGCTTCGCTTGCCTGAATCCATTCCATCAGCAAGCCACTTTCTGCCTGCAATCATGCAGGCAGGAGTTGTGGACTTCAACTCCCAGAATTCCTCAGCCAGTAAAAACAAAGCTGGCTGAGGAATTCTGGGAGTTGAAGTCTACAAGTCTTAAAGTTGCCAAGGTTGGAGACCCCTGTTCTATTGGGTAAGTTTTTTAACCCTTTGGGAGTTTTAAAAAAATAGTTAATTGGGGTTTTTTTAGTTGTTCTTTTTTAGACCTAGCCATTTAAAGTTTAGGAAGTTTTAAATTTAGTTTTCATATAAAAATAAAAATAAAATAATATTTGTGCAGCTTTCTGAGATGTGGTGTGTTTCTGTAGTGTTTCACTCTAACTACACAAACACACAAAATCTCACAAAGCTGTATGTGGAATTTTGTGTGTGTAAAGTGTGAAGGTTGATTTTTTTGGGCTTTTTGTGGCTGTGTGAGGTTCCTGCTTGTTGCAGGGGCCATTTTGGGTCTAGCACAGCTGCTTTTACATTGTGGATGAGCCAGTTGTGTTGTGTTGTGTGTGTGTGTGTAAAGTGTGAAAGTTGTTTTTTGGGCTTTTTGTGGCTGTGTGAGGTTCCTGCTAGTTGCAGGGGCCATTTTGGGTCTAGCACAGCTGCTTTTACATTGTGTTGAGGCAGTTGATGTTTTTTAATTTTTATTTGGTGTGTGTTGGAAGAGGGGTAGTCTTATATGGCGAGTATAGCCCAAACCCTATATTTTAACAGGAAAAGTTGGGGGTCGTCTTATACGCCCAGTCGTCTTATACGCCGGAAAATACGGTATTATACAGGCAGCATACTGATTTTTTAAATCAGTCTTGTCAAGGAGCCTTAGTTAAACTCTTAGAAGACATCAATATTGTTTGTTCAGGGCAGTAATATATTAAGATGGCTTTGATCAGGACTTTTGAGAAATGCATATTAGCTATCAATTGAGTTAATCCTTGAGAACCATGCCACTGTTCTTTTGTTATTACTTAGAATGATAATTTACATAGCAATATTAGCACTCATATATCATTGTTTTAAATGTTCACATTTAGATATTCTTTATTCTTCTAGAATAGACCAGACAGATAGAATGTGATAGCTAATCTTTTCAGCAGTGCTTAAACTGGAGCACGCACATGCATGCCAGAGCGCCGGAACCCAGAAGAGAGCAGCTGGTTGTGCACATGTGCGTGTCAGGCAGCTGCTCTTCCGGGTTCCATTGTACACATGCACGCCGGACAGCTGGTCTGGCACGCATGTACACTGGCCAGCTGCTCTCTTCTGGGTTCCGGCACGCCAGCTGATCTTCTGATGAAGACCAGCTGGCCGGCGCACATGCATGCACCGGAACCTGGA
Organism: Arizona elegans; assembly: GCA_022577455.1. Taxonomy (NCBI): domain Eukaryota; kingdom Metazoa; phylum Chordata; class Lepidosauria; order Squamata; family Colubridae; genus Arizona; species Arizona elegans. Next base: position 6,856,602 of record JAKOOJ010000003.1, read on the forward strand.
AGACCAGCTGGTGACAGTCTGCATGCCCACAGAGAGGGCTCTGTGTGCCACCTCTAGCACGCGTTCCATAGGTTCGCCATCATGGGAATAGAATAACAGAGTTGGAAGGGACCTTGGAGGTCTTCTAGTCCAACCCCCTGCTTAGGCAGGAAACACAACACCACTTCAGACAAATGGTTATCCAACATCATCTTAAAAACTCCCAGTGTTTGAGCATTCACAACTTCTGGAGGCAAATTGTTCTACTGATTAATTGTTCTAACTGTCAGGAAATTTCTCCTTAGTTCTAAGTTGCTTCTCTCCTTGATTAGTTTCCACCCATTGCTTCTTGTTCTACCCTCAGATGCTTTGGAGAATAGTTTGATTCCCTCTTCTTTGTGGCAATCCCTGAGATATTGGAACACTGCTAGAAGTGGACCATCTAATATTGTTGTTAGGGGGTCTAACATCTGCGCATGCGCCAAGATGGCAGCTCTCGCCTAATCTCCGTCTGATGATGGGGCGGCTTTGGGTCGTTTGGAGGTCCACCGGGGCTGACTTAACTCCCTTCAGCCCCAGCAGCAACTAGGGGAACTTTTCCCAGCTCAACGAGGTTTCTCTCACCCTCTGGATCATCGGAGCTGGGCAGATATTGGCATGTAAAGGCACCATGGGAGGCTAACTCTAGCAGTTCCGTTAATGGCAGTTACATCAGTTCCTCCATTCTTAAAGCAATGGCAGTTGGAATGACAATGGTGGCGGGCAGCGGCGACGAACGGCACCATGGCAGTCCCTGTCGAGCCCTAGACACCCTGGGGGCTCCGAATTGGTTTGGGGACTTGCCCGGAAACCTGAAGTTGCCCTCACCGACGATAGCTGCTGGGGCGGAAATGACTACCTCTTCAAGAGGCCTGAGCTAAGGCCAGTGACAGGTTGCAACGTCATCAGAGGGAATCTAAAAACTATTAACCCCTGGAGTGCCTTGAGTGCCCTGAATCACGCAAGGTGTTTAGACCCTCATTATAATCTAAAGTCTGGAGCCTGGCAATATATGCAGAGAACTATTCAATATGCCAAGAGTAGGAGAGGCCATAGGTTGACAAAAGACTATCTACCTGGTCACCTTGGAGGCCTCCCCCACCTTTCTCAATTCTCTGCCTCGGCTAGTCCCTAACCCAGCCGCCTCCAGTTTATACATTACCACCTTGATTTTGACACTGACCTAGCTGCCTCCAGACTATACTTTCACCACCTAGACTACCTTCCCTCTTTATATACATCTACCCCCACCCCATGGAGCTATTATCATTCTGCCTTCGCTGTTTAGCTTTATTTCCAACTGAGCCACCCTCTTGTCATACGTTGTCTGGGCAGCTACTAATGTGGATGCTGAGGGAGTTTTGAATTACTGACATCATTTGAGCAGACGGAACAACAAATTTATTACGACCATCTCATTCAGAACGAGCCACCGTTAGAGGATGACTAGATTTTTATCCTCTGGCCATCCTGAGATAGTGCTAAACTCCTTCCCCCTGCCGTGAGAGGGCAAGGGAGACCAGTTTCTTACCCACACTGAATTTATTACTCGCCTGCCTCAAGACTCTTACATCAGACTGTTGGACCAGACCCAAATGCTATACCCATCTGACTTACTAGATGTATTTGGTGACCAAACTCTTGGCATTGCGAGACTCCCCCCTCTTGCAAATTTGGCCCTCTACATTATCGAGGACCTACCTTGATGATGGATTTTGGAATCCCGAGAGGTGGCACAGTGCTAAAAGGGGATTAAGGGCTTTCTTATCTAATTTTCTAACCAAAATCTTAATGGCTTCTGAAAGGGGGGTGGGTATAAACAGGGTGGATCATGTGGATTTGGGGGGCAATCCACAGAGGGAGGGATTAGTAAATAATTTTCCAAAAGTGAAGCCAAAGTCAACACAAAATTATATCATAGGAAACTCGGAACTGGGAATAGGCAGACTTAATACTGGCATGGAAATGGGCTGTTCCATCAAGGTTATGGTTGGGAGGGGCAGATATGGTGGGAGCAGGAGGCCACATCATGTCAGGGGAGTACGAACCCACTATCTTCAAGCGGTGGTGTGCTCCGACCTCCAAAGCTCTTCTCGTTCCTTGGGTTGCTCAAGATCTCAGAGCCCGAGTCTTAGGCTGATGTTATGCAATGCCAGGTCCGCGGCTAACAAAGCCCCCCTCATTTGTGACCTAATTCAGGAGGGGAAAGTGGACCTGGCAGGTATTACAGAGACCTGGTTGGGCAATGAAGGGGGGGGGTCCCCCTCATAGAAAAGTGCCCACCAGGTTTCCGTGCATTCCATCAGCCATAATTCCATCAGGGGTGGAGGTGTGGCGGTCATTATAAAGGAAGGTCTTGACCGTAGGGAAGTCACTGTCCCTCAGACAACCGGATGTGAGTCCCTCCTCGTGAAGTGGGGTTATGGGTTACAGATGGGCCTGTTGATTGCGTACCTGGCTCCCTGCCACGTATCAGCAGCCCTGCCTGAGCTCCTCAACGTAATAGCCGAGGTGGCAGTTGAGATTCCTAAGCTACTGGTTATGGGAGATTTCAACCTGCCATCCATTGGTGAAACGTTGGAAGGGGCTCGGGAGTTTATGGCTTCCCTGACGGCCATGGACCTGACCCAATTAGTTCATGGCCCTACTCACATGGGGGGACACACTCTGGATTTGATCTTTATCTCTGACCAGTGGCTGAATGGTCTAGATATAGGGGATATAGTCATCGAACCCTTGTCATGGTCAGACCATTCTCTCCTTAAGCTTGACTTTCTGACCACTACAACCCACCGCAGGGAGGCGGAATCAATTAAATGGTTCCGCCCCAGGCGCCTGATGGATCCTGATAGGTTCCGGATGGAGCTTGGGCCATTTCCTGAGACCTTGGCTCATGACTCGGCTAAAGACCTAGTGGCGTCCTGGGATAGGATGGCCGCTGGTGCTTTAGACCGGGTCGTGCCTTTGCGGCCTCTGACCCGGTGTCAAACCTACCCAGCTCCTTGGTTCTCTGATGAGCTGAGGAGGATGAAACGCCGGAAAAGATGCCTAGAGAGCAGTTGGAGGACCAGCTGTTCTGAATCCGACCGAACACTAGTGAGATCTTATATTAAGACCTACTTAGTGGCGATAAAAGCAGCAAAATGTAACTATTTTTCCGCTCTTATTGCATCGGCAGATAATCGCCCGGCTGCCTTGTTTAGGGTTATCCGCTCTCTACTCCAGCTAGGAGCCCGGGAAGACCCTCTGCAAGGACGAGCTGAGGATTTTGCACAATATCTGCATGATAAAATCGCTCAGATTCGGGAAGGCTTGGACTCTAACTGGGTTAATTCAGATGAAATGACGAGGGCAGATCTTGAGGACATTATCTGGGATGAGTTTGATACTGTGACTCCCGAGGACGTGGACAGGTTACTGGGGAAGCTGAATGCGACCACATGTTTTTTGGACCCGTGCCCTTCCTGGCTAGTGCTGGCTATCCGGGAGGTTACATGTAGCTGGCTCCAGAGAATTATTAACGCTTCTCTGAGCGAGAGATTCTTACCTCCCGCCTTGAAAGAGGCGGTGGTGAGACCCCTCCTTAAGAAGCCCTCTCTGGATCCGGCTGTTTTAACAAACTACCATCCAGTCTCCAACTTTCGCTTTTTAGCGAAGGTTGTCGAAATTGTGGTGGCACGACAGCTCCCACAGTACCTGGATGAAGCTGTCTATCTAGACTTGTTCCAGTCTGGCTTCAGGCCTGGATACAGCACAGAACAGCATTGGTCGCTTTGGTTGATGATCTCTGGAGGGCTTGGGATAAGGGATGTTCCTCTGTCCTGGTCCTATTAGATCTCTCAGTGGCTTTTGATACCATTGATCATGGTATCATGCTGCACCGGTTGGAGGGGCTGGGAGTGGGAGGCACCGTATTACGGTGATTCTCGTCCTACCTCTCTTGACAGGTCGCAGTCAGTGTTGACAGGTGGACAGAGATCGACCTCGAGGCCCCTTACTTGCGGGGTGCCACAGAGGTCGGTCCTCTTGCCTCTCCTGTTCAACATTTATGTGAAGCTGTTGGAGGAGATCATCCGTGGTTTTGGGGTGCGATGTCATCTGTACGCTGATGACACTCAGCTGTACATCTCCACCACAAACCACCCCAATGATGCCCTTGAAGTGATGTCCCGGTGCCTTGAGGCCGTACGAGTCTGGATGGGGAAAAACAGGCTTTGACTCAACCCTTCCAAGACTGAGTGGCTGTGACTGCCGGCGTCCCGGTACAGCCAGTTAGTCCCATCACTAACTATTGGGACGAGTCATTGACCCCCGCAGAGAAAGCTTGCAATTTAGGCATCCTCCTGGATCCACGACTGTCTTTAGAAGATCATATAACAGCCGTGGCCAGAGGAGCTTTCTATCAGGTTCGCCTAATTCGCCAATTGCATCCCTTTCTAGACCGGGACTCATTACGCACAGTCACTCAAGCCCTCGTCATTTCCCGACTTGACTACTGCAATGCTCTCTGCATGGGGCTCCCCTTGAAGTGCACCCGGAAGCTCCAACTGGTCCAGAATGCGGCCGCGTGAGTAATTATGGGCGCAACATGGCACTCACATGTAACACCTCTTCTACGCGAGCTGCACTGGCTTCCGGTGGCCTTCCGAGTGCGCTTCAAGGTGTTGGTTCTTACCTTTAAAATGCTCCATGGCTTAGGACCTGAGTACTTACGAGACCACCTGCTGCAACCGATAACCTCCCACCAACCAATACGCTCTCACAGAGTAGGCCTACTCATAGTACCATCATTAAAACAATGTCATCTAGTAGTTCCAAGGGAGAGAGCTTTCTCTGTGGGGGCACCTACTCTTTGGAACAAAATACCCCCTGGAATACGAATAATTCCCAGATCTTTGCACTTTCTGACGTGCCCTGAAGACCTTTCTGTTTCAACAAGCAGGGCTAGCATAAACATCTAAATTCTATGCCAAGGTCTTAGCAGATACACCAAGTTGACTCAATTTATTATTTACTGTTTATAAAAAAAAAATAAATTATATGTATATGAAATCTTAATCTGTTCACCGCCCTGAGTCCTTCGGGAGAAGGGCGGTATAGAAATTCAATAAATAAATAAATAAATAAATAAGGCTGCTTGATACTACAAATGTGTTTATTGCTAGTTCATTCGTGCTGTTAATCACTTTGCCATTTACCTCTCTTGATATTATTTTAAAGTGGTTGCATTTAAAATATTGCAAAAAGTAAAGCGGTACAGATCTTGTTAAAATTATTATTAATGTTTAGACATATATGATCAGAAATCAGAAGGACTCAAGGGTTTTTATTTGTAACAATTCTTGGATCTTGTTCAACATATTTTTAGCCATCTACTGGGGATAATGTAGTGACTCTTGAGATATGCAGGGGGTTGGACTTGATGACTACTTAGGTCCCTTCCTATTCTAAGATTTGGCCCAAGGCTGTTGAGATTCAGGCAGCTTACACGTTTATGAACCAGAATGAGTAAGTAAATTAATATTATATGATTTTATGAATAATGTTGATAAATATGACATGCAGATGGCTCCATATTTGTAATAATGACTAATATTTCATTTTAATGCTATAGACTTCTTTATAGACCCATTGGACAGATATCATTAAGGGTAAAGGTTCCCCTCGCATATATGTGCTAGTCGTTCCTGACTCTAGGGGGCAGTGCTCATCTCCGTTTCAAAGCCGAAGAGCCAGTGCTGTCCAAAGATGTCTGTGGTCACGTGGCCGGCATGACCAAATGCCAAAGGCGCATGGAATGCTGTTACCTTCCCACCAAAGGTGGTCCCTATTTTTCTACCTGCATTTTTTACGTGCTTTTGAACTGCTAGGTTGGCAGAAGCTGGGAAAAGTAATGGGAGCTCACCCCATTACGCGGCACTAGGGATTTGAACCACTGAACTGCCGACCTTTTGATCAACAAGCTTTTGATATCATTACTGTTGCTCATACAGATATTATTTCCGAAACTGGCATGGGACAAATGACAAGGAGCCAACCATATATCGCAGTATTCCTCGCTCAGCTGACTCAGAGGACAGATCATTTAGGAGTGAACAAGGCAATGCCATCCTGGATAAATCATCATTTGCCTATCTCTTTGAGCAAGTATGGCATTTCTTTTAATAGTTCATCCATTTGGATTAAGCCTAATATACCGTGTTTCCCTGAAAATAAGACCCTGTCTTATATTTTTTTTTGAATCCCAAAATAAGTGCTTGTCCTTATTTTTGAGGAGGTCTTATTATTTTGGGGCATGTGGAGCAAGATGAGGCTCCTCTTGCCATCTTACTTGATTTCCAGCTCTGTCTCCCTAACCCTAACCAGAGGAAATGGCGGGGACCGTCTGCGCATGTCTTTTAATATTTTCAGGGGGGGTTATTTTAGTGTATACGCTCAAAAGCCCGATTGGGCTTATTATCCGGGGAGGTCTTATTTTCAAGGAACAGGGTACCTCAGTTTTATCCCAAAATTTCCATTAACATTTGTATTCATTTTCTTTGCTCTCTTCTTAACTATTCCTTTCTCTTTGGGGCTTCATTCCTAGCAGTTTTTTCTCTTTACAGTTACACATTATGCAATCATTCTTATTTTTTTGCAGCAAAGTTTAGTATTTTGTATAACAGAAAATGCTATGCCTATGTGAAATTGCTATGCCAATCTTTGGCAATATTTTAGTTTGATCTCCAGTAAGAGAACAAGAAAAATTCCCAAGGAGATAGATCTGAGATCTACTATTTTGGAGAATTCTTTGCTTCATATTATTTTGGATTATTCTTTATTAGGGGAAATATGACTTCATCAATGATATTGCCTCCTTAAAAGACCTACATACTGAACAGGAAATTCACCAATTTAAAAATGAGAGCCTGGGAATGGCTGTCCTCCACCTATGTCATCTTGCACTGAAAAAAGGCATTTCTCTTGAAGAGGTGGCAGAGAAAACAAGGTATTGTCATTATTTATGAAACTGTATCTTTGTTTAATGTGCTTTTTAATCATGTGGTCCAAAATTTATTTTTAAAGAATTGTGAATACTATTTATTGAAATAAAAACACTATCATAAAACTTACATTCTTTAACTTGCACATTGCTACTGATAGGAGTTTTATATGTGTGTGGGCCAATTCAACAATGAGCCTAGTTTCCAGTAATCATTTGATGTTGGGGGAGATTAGATGGAATGTATTATCAGTCTATGTATCTTTCTAATGTTGTTATTTGTTTTACTGAAGAAACACATTCATACCTATGAAAGCTGCTTTTGGTACCAATTTGTCTATGTCCCTTGCAGTTTCAAAGAGTGCATCCCACGATCCTTTTGCCAACAGATTCAGCAGAACAATTCTTTGACCAGATTCCGCATGAAGAATGTTTTCAAAAAATTCTTGCAGCGTTTCCAGCAGCACACATTGAGCACTGGTAAACTTACAGAACAGGATCTCATGCACAAGTACTTAGCTACTTTGGAAAACTTGGCTCCACGTTTTGGGACTGAGCTCTTTGCAGCTGTTTCACTGGAAATCATTTCGGAGGGTGAGAAGGTGCCACTTTATATCAATGGTGGTCATACGGATCTGGAGAACTCCTATTCTTCTCATGGTAGCAGGCCTGTCACACATGAAGTCTTGATCACAGGCATTAATGGGATTCAGTGGCGGCTTATCCCTGTTGAGGTAGGATTATTTATGGATTCGTCTTCATGTAATTCTGGAGATTTCACATATTATTCCTGTACATTGTGGGATACCCTGAGACACACATAGACAAGCAAGTTGGTTAACAATATCAAAATAACAGATGTGACCAGGTGATTAAAGCCTTCCTTCAACACCCATTTTTAAAAGACATCTTGATCGTATCACTTTGATATTCATTAACACACACAAACACATTGATACTCTGGGAATGCTTAATTTTATTTGTTCCAATTAAAAGTCCAAATTTCTAAAGATTTTGTCAGGAAAACTGGCTCAAATACAACTTGAATCTTAATTAGCGTAGCAGTCTTAATAATAGCCAAAATCAGTTTAAAATAAAACTTTAAACAAGTGCGGTTTAATATTCACCTAAATTTTTATAAAAATTAAAGGGTATGAGAAACAAAACAGCCTCTGCATAGATCACATATTTGATATTGCTGACAGACTATTGAATTCTGGGACCTATAAGCATCCTTTTCTTTCCACTTGACTTCTGTCTAATGTTCAGGTTGTAGATTTGGTAATCAAAAATATGCTTATAAAAATCTATAAGCGTATTTATAAACATTTATAAAAGCTAATTTGCTTTTATAAAGGCAATATGCTACCTGTTCCTGTTTTGAATTATTCCTCCCCCATAATAGGTAGCATGGTCATCTACAATTTTGTTTCTTCATAGTAGAAGTTCAGCAATAATTGACAGTTTAGTTTCCAACTTCTAGAAAATGCAGATCCAGTTCACCTTGAGGGCCAAGTTGATAGTGTGGCTTATGAAGTCCTACATTTCTGCAAGTGAAGAATAAATTACTCATTTTTTATGTATGAGTATATGCAAGGGAATGGATATCTTGATTCTGCAACTTTGGAAGATGGCCTATTAGGGCTAGTTGATAGAAAGAGTGTTACATAATTATATTATAATCACTGCCAAAGATTCCAAAACTCACTTTAAAATTCTTGCAGAAACCACAAAGTCAGCCGCATAAAATTTATTTTGGGAGGAAAGTCAAGACTAAGGAGCACAAGTTCAAGCAGTCCTACCAACCAGTGGAGCAACGTGAAGCTAAATGGGCACACTTCTGTGACTTTCAAGAGATCACACATATTGTTGTTAAAGATTGCAACATCAGCATCCATCGGCAAGACAACAAGTGTCTGGTAGGTGAAAGAGTGTCCTACTACTATTTTACCATTTTTGTGTGAAGTTATGACTTACATGTTTTTGATGAATGCTGTAGGTAATTAAAGAACAAAACATGAATATTGAGAGTTAAATGTAGTTCAGATTATTTTTACTGTGCTGGAGCTGGTCATTATTTTTTTATCTATGTTAAATCTGATGGCTCTATATAAGGCAGTGAATGTGATATTAATTGAATTGGAGAGGAGGATGTGTAAGCAAAAATATTAGTAACCAAAAGCAACACATTTGTACAGATTCGCTGAATAAAATGTACAGCTTCTAATGGGCTTTTATTTTGGCCCTGTAGCTCAGGATTAACAATTGTGCTTTTCCTTTTTTTTTAAAAAAAAATACAGGATTTGACTCTGTCATCCCATGAAGCTGCTCTCTCCTTGATTTCATTAGTAGATGGTTACTTCAGATTAACAGCTGATTCTAGCCATTATCTGTGTCATGAAGTTGCCCCACCACAACTCGTTATGAGCATCCAGAATGGTATTCATGGACCCATGCAGTAAGCAATCAAGCCTCCTGTCCTCCATGATCTGGTTTGAAAGGAGGGAGCTTCCACATCATATCTAAAAGTTTTCTCTTCCTAGGGAAGAGTTCATTCTGGCTAAACTGAAGCGCGAAGGGCAGGAAGATGGGCTGTATGCCCTCCGTTGGAGTGTCCTTGATTTCAACAGATTGATTCTATCAGTACTGAAGAATGGCCAAGTAAGAGATGTGAAAATGGTAATGAGCTTTTTTGATTCTGTAAACCAGCTTTTCCTAAGCTTGTATTCTCTGAATGTATCCTTTGCTTTTCAGAAATCCCAGACAACAAATATTGCTGAGAATTCTGAGATCAAATGTTCATGTCTCTATAGAGTACAAGCTAGAGAAAAGCTACATAAATTTTTGTTTTAATGTTCTGAGGATTTTTTAAAAGATAAGTAAATAATACATTAGCAACTTCCTAGATGTAAAGGCAGCATGTTTCTAAAGTAGGAGTGCAAAAATCTTCTGTAAATGTACGGTAAATATATAAAATTGCTTTGTATCAAGTCAGGTAATTAGTTTTTCTCAAGCCCAGAACTGTTGATATGGATTCAGAATAACTGTCCAGGCTTTCAGACAGAAGCTTATCTAGCACCATGTAGAAACTTTTGCTTCCATAAAATATGCTGTATCAATAATGTGAACTAAAGAAGAAGTGCATGACAAGCTTTGTCTTGTTTGGGACTCATCAGGCATAGGTAACCAGAGATCTTTCTGTGGAATTCAAACTCTACCAGGAACTGAATTCTCGTTCTGTTAGCAGGTTTGAATCCCAGAAAAAGTATGTCTGATAGTATCCTGATGAATCCCAAATAGAATGAAAGTTGTCCTTCACTGCCTCCTTGTGGTCAATATAAATAGAAAACACACATTACGTAAACAGAGAGAAATTATCCTGTTCTTCCTGACAGTGAAGTTGGAAGACGTGTAAAACTTTGTATATGAGAGCATAATGTAATGTAGCAACTATATCCCTGATCTGAGAATTTCAGAAAAGGAAGGTGGACCATATGTACCATACTAAAAATGAATGCTATCCACTAAGTTAAACCCTCCAACTATGCATGGAAATGAATTCTTGTTAGCATCGTGGTAAACTGCTTCCAGAACAGGCTACTGACTGATTATATAAATAGGTATCCATATCTTACTTTTTTCCTTACTGTTTTTTTTTTTCACCAGAGTATCAATACCCAAGGTAATGCAAACTATAGACAGTTCCGGATCCAGAGGAAAGGAAATTCCTTTGTACTTGAAGGCTGGGAGCAAGAGTTTCCTAGTGTCCAAGAACTAATGAATGCTCTCAAAGGCTGTACTCTAAAATCTGGAACTGACATCTTCAGTTTGAAGAGATGCTGCCTCCCAAAACCAGGAGGTACACAGCAAATCAAAATTATCTTTTCCCACTACATAGGCTAAAAGTGAAATTTGTCCAGTGAATTAGATGGATGTTGTATTATAGAAAGAGGAGCCATCAGCAGCTATAGTATGTGGATACAGTCTACATTTAAACCTTTGGCATATGTATCTGTATTTGCCTTTATATGTATTTAATTTAGCAGATACTTTTTTTATTAAATCAACCAAAATAAACCCATAATCTCAGTCTAGGGTGCTGGTGTCCTATGTATGTGAAAGGAGGAAAGTAGAACTTCTGGTTTTAAATAATTTTTAAATACAGTTTCTCATTTCTGAAAAAATAAATTTCTAGAAACTCTAGCTTAAAAATGTTTAAGATTTAGGATGAAATTGTGTCTGTATCATGGTTTCATAGCTAAGATTTACAGAAATGACTTTATTTAGATAGAAGCTGTTATTTATTTATATTTGAGTTTCTAGCAAGAATTGTCTCTATCTTGTCTTTAGTTTTATAGTAAAAAACAGCTAAATATGCAAGTGACATAGAAGGCCTCTAGATATGTGCAAAATCTTTAATTTAAAAACATTTTTGAGGGTGAAAATCACAAAATATCCTCCTTTGAATATGAAAAGGAATATTTTGACTCTGCCTATTTATTCTTATTTCATAGGAAAGACACATGCTTGTGTTCTTATTTCTTTAATATAAGTTTCTATTGAGGTTTATTGCAAATGTTTTGCTACTTGTTTGTTTGCTTATTCATTGATGTTTTAAATCTGCCAAAAAAGATTCTCTATAGGATTTATAGAGCTCTTTAAAATAGTAACTGGCCTATTGAGTATGATCCTTACTAGAAAAGAGAAGGCAAGCAGTTGGGCAAAAAGCATGCTACAAACGTGTTCCAGTTATATTGTGATTCTTCCTTTGCTTGGCCATTTTTATTAATCATCCTAGGAAGACATTCCTGGAATGAGTTAGAGGGAAGAAAGTTGGGAAATACCATGTTCAGAAACCTCTTCCTTCCCCATCCAACAGGACTATTGTGGACAATTATTTTAAGAAAAGATTAAAGATTTTTGTGTTTATGTGTGTAGTATTATTTATGATGATTCTGAATAGGATAGTTGCATAGTAGGATAGTTGCATAAAGAAAGATGGAGGGGAAGGAAGGTTAAACAGAGAGCCTTCTCTGTGGGGGCACCTACTGTCTGGAATGAGCTCCCCCCGGAGATACGAAGGATCCCGGATCTGCACACCTTCCGCCGTGCTGTGAAGACCTTTTTATTCCACCAGGCGGGCTTGGCCTAATCTTTTCCCTCTTTTTAATATGTAAATTTTAATCTGTTTTTAAATTATTGGGGTGTTTTAATTTGTCTGGGCCAAAATGGTTTAATTCTATTTTATCTGTTTTTTTAAAATTTTTGTATCTATGTATTTTATTGTTTGGCTGTTCACCGCCCTGAGTCCTTCAGGAGTAAGGCGGTATACAAATCAAATAAACTAACTAACTAACTAACTAACTTTCTATCAACTAGTTTAGGAATCCCATGATAAAGTGCAACCTGCTAGATGACCATATGACAGTTAATTGAATGTACTGTTTGCATGTTTTACCACCATTCTATTTTTTAATTTTGATTTTTAAATAGTTTTAATAGTTTTAATGGTTTTATTAGTTTGATGGTTTTATTATGTACACTATCAAGAGTAACTATGCAAGTTGGGCAGCTATACATATGTTATAAATTAATAAATAAAGTTAATCCTGATAGTAAAGACCTCAAGAAAAAGAATGAAATATAAATATATAACATAATAGCCTCTATTGTTTTATAGTGCAGGCATTTAAAATTAAATCTAACTGATATCAAAATAGATCAGCATGAATACAAGATGTATTTCCTAGGATAGGCATTTCTTAGATATGGTCCAAGTCTTAGAAAATCAACTCGGTTGTATCCGGGCACAACACATAGCTTCATTTGTAATGGCAGTTGGAGGAGAAACTGTGAAGAGGTCTGGATTGCCTCGGCAAGCACATATGCTATGTGGGGAGGGCAAAGTTGCCAGAACTAATATGTAGCAAAATGTACTGTTTGACATTAACACGTTGGCAGAAATAATGAGTTTCAGGAAGAATTTTTGATTGAATACTTTCATGAACAATTTTTTAAAAAAATCTGCATTGTACATTTTTAAAATTAAATGCTATTTCTAGGAAACATATTTTCCTTGGTAGTATTAAACAATTGTCATCCATGCTAATTATTTTCTGGGAATGAATAAAATTGCTAAATGTTTCCTTATAAATGTTCTGATTCTATTCTACTGTTTTAGTGTAATTTCTTAATCAGAACTTTTGAACTATTTATGTTCTGCAGAGATCTCAGACTTGATCATCACACGAAAAGTGAAAGACAGCACAAGGCAGATTCTGAATTTAACTCAGCTGAGTTTTCATCAGATTCGGAAGAATGAGATTACACAGGTCAGGAGAGTTGGCTTGTATACATTAGAAAATGAAAGGTTGGGTTTGTAAGGATATCAGCCAAAAAGGATCTAGCATTATTTACCAGTTTCAGAAGTAATATCAACAAATACAAATTATGGCTTAGAAGCTACTAATAGTTCCAATTTTGTTTACCTGTATTTCTGGGGCTTTGGAAGTAGACTTTCAGTAGAGATTTGAGTAAAGCAAGGTAAATGCTTGACAATGGAGATTACTGTCTTCTTTTTTTTAAACCTTTGGCTGACACAGGTAGGATTTTGAATTTATTAATTTTCAAATAATTATGAATCAATTCTTGGCTCAGTATGGAATTGAAGGATTAAATAGCTTTTGTGTTGCAAAGGAAAGTGGTTTAACTAACACTGCTGTATTGTTCTCCATCAGAGAGCGCACTTGGGACAAGGAACACGAACCAATATTTATGATGGTGTACTTCATGTATGCAGTGGGATCAACAGTGATGATGAGGCAGAGTATTTTTCTACTGAGCAGAATAACAATAGCTGTGAGATGCATGTGGTACTCAAGATGTTGGACCCAAGTCATAGAGACATTGCTCTGGTGAGTAGACCTATAAAAATATATTTTAGGAGTGGAACTTTAGTAAGTTAGTCAAACCAACTTTGGCAGAGAAATACCATCAGCTGGAGAGAAAAATCCTTCTGCCATTCAACGCGCCATCTTGGGGGTGGGTGGGCAGAACATTAGTAAATCTATCTATCTATTTATTTGCTGTCTGCTGAAGAGTAATGAGTAACTAAACCAAGGCTACTTACCTAGCAGGATAAGCTACCAGCATTTCTAATTTATCTTATTCCCTTGTACTTAAACTCTTATGTATGTAAATGATATATGATATTGCTTTAAAAATAAACAAGAGAAATGAAATTACATCTGAACAAGGACTCATGTTGAGAAAGTTTTTTTGTTTTGTTAGGAAAGCTTATTTAGCCTATCTTTTAAAATGAACCCATTGTTGTTTTGTGGAGAAAAACAAAATAATGAATAAGAAATTAACTATTGCTTTATGGCAACAGGTGTTCTGTGCTCTAGCTTTAGGCCAATAATTAATTGGTAGTTTAGGAGGCCATGTATAGATTAGACTGCTCCTGCTATGTTCCTTGGCCAGTGATCTGGATGCGATGCCTTCCCTTTCTTCTCTGCAGGCATTCTTTGAAACAGCCAGCCTGATGAGCCAGGTGTCCCATATCCATTTAGCCTTTGTTCATGGGGTTTGTGTATGGGGTTCAGAGAGTGAGTATTAATTGTATGCTTTGAAAGATTCATGCATGTGTTATTTGCTTCTTCCAAATATATTTCTTCTGTTTCTTCAACTACCCTACAAACTACAAGATGTACCTTTGCATCACTTTTCATTCTTACTTGCTTAATACTGTTTTATCTCTTTTTGCATCTAGCAAAAAAGTGTGTTAAACCCAAATATATTTTGACAGGGTTGTCCAATTTCTAACTAAAAGGTCGTTTTTCTTCTGCGACTGTTTTATATTAGATTAGGATAGTTTTTGATAGCCAACAGTGCACTTAATATTTCTGAGATATTCAGAAGCCACAGGGAACTAGACTATTGTGCTAAATGAGTGGGATTGATTTTTACTCCCTTTTTCACATAGGAAGTTCTTAATTTTAAACAAATGAGTTTTTATAGGTCTTACACCAATGATTTGACTTAATTTATGTCTCAAAATGATGAGAAATAGTGGTTCTAGAAACTGCAAAAAAGGCGTTTCAGGTGCATATGGCCCTGAGTGTGTGAACCCCTGTCTTAGATCTATCTTAAGTATATGAAAAGTCCATTCCTTTTTTTTTTTTTAAATACTTTATTGGTTTTTAAAAAGTTTTTTACATAAAAAAAAAGAGAAAATATCAAATCTCAGGTAACATCTGAAGTGTCGTGTAATTACACATGTACAGTGCATATACAGCAAGTATCTTCAGAACTATCACTATTAAAAATAAGTATATCCTTATAGTCATGTTCTATTATTCCACCATATATACCACCTTTCCCATACTGCCTTAAATTTTGAATTCTCCTCATCTTTATGCATACTGGTTAATTTCACCATCTCTGCATGAAAAGTCCATTCCTATCTCTGGTCATACTTTGTAGCCAATATTAACACCTGTTGCTATAGAGCAAGGATGCTAATCCATTTGTTTGCTTCATATTTTTCATCCCTACTTCTGGTTTGGTTTTCAGATATAATGGTGGAAGAATTCATTGAACATGGTCCCCTGGATGTCTTTTTGCGTAATAACAAAGGACGGATAACAGTAGGCTGGAAATTCACTATTGCAACACAATTAGCTAGTGCCCTCAGTTACCTTGTAAGTCTGTTGGTGGGGATTTGCAGTGGGTGGGTCTTCTTGGAAAGTTTGGATGTCATTTTGGCTGATCTCCATTCTCAGTTTTTATTGGAGTTATGTATAGTGACTCAAATGGCAGAATTGTAGGATTCTTTTTCTTATACATACTTTTAATTACCAGCCCTTGAATTTGAATTCTTTGGAATTGTAATTTAGTGTGGATATTGATCAGAAGGGTTATAAAAGTATTTTGGATTAGATTCTGAAAAGGTGTTTTATACCCTAATGATTCCAAGAAAAAAACACAACTGCTTTAAAGATTGCAGACAAGTACTTTACATAAACACAAACATGCATCCATACATTTCAAAGCATCACCTTGAAGGACAGAATGCAATACGATTTCCTCTGATTCTCAGCTTGAAGAACCAACAAGGAAACAACACCTACAGTATAGGACAGGTTATATTCCTAGAGAAGAGGAATAGCTAGTAAATAGGTCCTGAGTTTAAGGGTTTAAATATTTTGGGACCCATTGTTTTGCCCATCTAGTAAGATCTGATAGAGTGGACCTTCTTCAGGTTCCATCCTTAAAATAGTGCCATGGGACTCATGTGGCACATGTTCTCTCTTGTAGCAAAGGCTCTTTGGAAGAGTACTTCCACAGTGGTTCAAGTTAATCCAACCCTCCTACCTTTTAAACAGTCCTTGAAAGCCTGGATCCTTTCCCAGGTGCTAAATAGTATGTGCCCTTGAGATGGGTGGTGGGTTTTATCAGTGTGTTAGTGTCTCCCACCCTGTTATTTTATTGTAGTGAACATTGCATTTAAGTTGTATTCTGCTCATAGTCTTAATGAGTTAGGTGGTTTATAAATGTGGTGATGAATAAATGTTGTGTTTATGGGGAGGTTTGGTTAAGGAACAATAAATATATTTTTTATTTACTGAATTTGTAAACTTTCTATTTAACAGCTGTCTTTTGAGAAAACTGAGGCAAAATGCAAAAATAACTAGATTAGCTTGTACAGGAATCTAGAGATGGAAGTTCATTCTTTTTTTTTCTAAAGAGCAGCACTTTTTTCCTGATACACATCAGATATAGTATGTCACAATCTACCATTGTATTTGTTTATGTAGGAAGATAAAAACCTAGTGCATGGCAATGTATGTGCCAAAAACATCCTGTTGGCCAGGAAAGGTTTGGAAGATGGCCTGCTGCCTTTCATTAAGCTCAGTGACCCAGGAGTCAGCTTCACTGTGCTTTCCCAAGAAGGTAAACCGTTAATATTTGGAAAATAGTTTTCTCTTTACATTTGTGATCAAGGTATATAGAAGGATTCTCTGAAAGCATATCAAATCAATAGTATAAATGTTTTCATATCCTTTTGTGTGATATGAGGGCTTGTATGCATTTGGACCTTCTGGGACGAAGGTTTTTTAATAGATGGTCTTGTATTTGTAGTGATAGTATCTGCCTTATTCTATTAGAAGCAAAGTTGACTCCAAAGGGACCTTATGCTGCATTCCCAATCTTCTGCAAAGGCAGAATGAACATTAGAAAAGTCTGTGCTGATGTTCTCACATTTTTAACACAACCTCTCAATCATGTTAGATTGTACTTTTTAAAATGTTTTCTAACTTGGCCTTCTTCCTACCATACTAGTTTCTGTGAGCATTAAATTATTTTTCTTTGGAAAAACATTCTTTTCCATATGTGCTGCTGAAACTGATATTCATTACCTTGGAAAATATAGTTGTAAATCCTACTTTGGCAAGAAGGCCCCCTCACTTTACTGCCCGAGTCAAATCAGCCGATGTTGTAAAGCAGAGATGGCAATGTCTGAGTTCCATTTTTGTGGCCCTTAAGATTATGGTCAGCATTGATGAGAATTGATGAGAGACTTTCCTATGATTTTGAAGTGGGGAATTGATAAAAATCACAGTTAAAGCCCTAAAATATACGTATAATATTTGAAAAATAAAGAAAATTACCAAATTCCAACTCAGAAACTTAGTTTCTCCACCACCTTAATATATGATGTGACTCCATTTGTTTTATGGCCTTCAGTCTTCCAAAGAACATTAAGAATGATCTTTGGACACCCAACTTGCTATAAAGCTTTGAGTGCAAAGTTATTTTTCCTGCTGGTGAAATAATTCAGCAGACCCCAACCCTTGCTAGCAAGTCAATATTTCCATACTTCAAAGTAGTGTGGATTATTTAAGGAGGGATACATTTGTTTGCTGGTTTGTTTAAAGGGGACTATACTTGTAGAAAATGAGATTCAAATACTTGTTATGCCTACAATTTTAAGGGAAAGAATTACAAGATCTCTATGTATCATGTTCACATTGCATATTACATGATAGCCTGCATGCTGCTGAGTAAATATTTAATATTTTATTTTATTTTTATTTTATATCCAATTTATATACCGCCCTTCTCCCTGAGGATTCAGGGCGGTGTACAGCCAAATAAAAACATAAATTACAAACATTAAAATAGTATTAAAAGGATATTGTCAGGTATGCTTCCTTCAGTATCCAGGAAAGAAAACCCCAAACTCAAGCATTTTGAAGAATTTAGTACTTTTACTGAATATGAAATGATAGCAACCCAGGTAAAGCTGGAAGTGAGCAAAACGCGCGAAATGCATCTACTAAGCTTCTCCCCCCCTCGTGTTCATAAATCATCAGCCAATCCAAAGGTCTTCCAAAGGTCAGGTGGCAACACGTCTGGCAGCGTCATTCATCAGGAATGTAGGGCAGTTGGTCAGCCGTCTCCTTTTGAAGATCTACTTTCGTTTCTCATGAAGACACATCCTACAAGGAAAAAAAAATCTCTTGCTCCTTCCCACCCTTTGCTCCATAACTAATCCCTCCCCCCGTTTCTTATGGCAGCTGAAGCAGGCAAAGCTGAGGCTGACATTCGGCCCCCCTTGCAGAAGAGACGTTATTCCTAAGTAAAAGGAAAGAAAAGAGAGAGAAACAGAATATATACAATAATTATGGTTTATCTGGGTATTTGGTATAGAATTGTTGTACTTTCTTGGGAGCTCGGACATCTCGTTTATTCACCCATTCAGCCTGAGATAAAGGGAAATGTTTCCAGGCAATCAGATATTGGACTTTACCATGGTGTTTTCTCGAGTCCAAAATTTCTTTAACTTCAAAATGTTGCTCCCCCTCTATGAGAATGGGAATTGGAGGGGTGCTTTGATCAGCCCTTAAAGGAGATGAGTGTTCAGGTTTCAATAAACTAACATGAAATACAGGATGTATTCGTCTCAAGGTTTTTGGCAATTCCAATTCAACTGTTACTGGATTAATCAATCTAATCACACGAAATGGTCCCACATACTTAGGCCCCAGCTTTTTGGACTTCTGGGTAGTCTGTAAGTATTTAGTAGACAAATAGACTTTATCACCCACTTTATACTTGTGAGCTGGGGACCTTTTCTTATCGGCTTGGGCCTTATGAGCCCGGTGTGCCTCATCTAATGCCTTCCGAGTCACTGCCCATGTGCTCTTTAACTGTTCAATCCAATCCATCAAGGAGGGATTTTGAGGATCATCTTGTGGTAACTCGGGAATGGGTACAAAATCCTGACCCGATGCGACCTCAAAAGGGGTGAATCCAGTGCTACTGTGTACAGAATTGTTATATGCCACTTCTGCAAATGGCAACAAGTCTACCCAGTTGTCTTGCTGGTAATTTACGTAACACCTCATGTATTGTTCGAGTACCCCATTGGTTCTTTCACAGGTCCCATTTGTCTGAGGGTGGTGACTGGAACTTAACCCCTGTGCTGAACCTATCAATTTCAAAAACTCCTTCCAGAAACTGGAAGTAAATTGCACACCCCTGTCAGAAATTATTCTTTTCGGAGATCCATGTAGTCGGTAAATTTGCCGAATAAACAGTTTTGCGAGGGTTTTTGCTGAAGGGATCTTTGAGCAAGGGATGAAATGTACTTGTTTGGAAAACAAATCAGTTACTACCCAAATGACAGTGCAGCCCTCACTGTCTGGTAAATCCACAATAAAATCCATAGATATTTCCTTCCATGGGGCGTTCGGTCTAGCCACATTTTGCAATAATCCAGGGGATTTTCCTGGAGGCACATACTGGACAGCTAGCCACATATGCCTCTATGTCCTTTTTAAGTGCAGGCCACCAAAATTGTCTCTTGACAAGATGCAGAGTCTTGACAAACGCAAAGTGTCCTGCGGCCTTAGCATCATGAGCATATGTTAATACGATTGTCCTTAAAGTGGCTGGAACATACAATTTCGATCCAACCCAAGCTAGTCCGTCACGAAGTGTGCATTCATTCGAGTGATTCTTAAACCACTCGTCGGTTTTTAGCGCTTCTCGCAATTTTTCAAGTAAATCCCCCGAGAGTTCTGGTTCGGCTTTACGCTGAGCTCTGGTAGTGACAGGTGTTGTTAATTGTGTCAAGGGGATCATTGGTTGAACCACTTCCTTCTTGATGCTGTTGTACTGTGGCAATCTGGAAAGTGCGTCCGCCATGAAATTTTTCCCACCAGGAAGGTAACGTAAAGTGAAATTGAAACGCTTGAAGTGTTGGGCCCAGCGAGCCTGTTTTGGTGATAGTTTGCGTGGTGTTTTTAATGCTTCTAGATTCTTATGATCAGTCCACACCTCGAAAGGGTGTTTCGCCCCTTCTAAAAATTGTCTCCATGTTAACAGCGCCCATCTAACTACAAAGGCTTCTTTCTCCCATATGGCCCATCTCCTTTCCGATAGTTTACGGGACGTGTAAGCACAGGTTGTAATATCCCGTTCTCATTCTTTTGCAAGAGTATTGCTCCTACAGCGACGTCGCTGGCATCAGCTTGTACTACAAAAGGTTGTTCCATGTCGGGGTGTTTGAGCACCGGTTCAGCTGCAAACAGTCGTTTCAGTTTCTCGAAAGCAGCTTGACAGTTCATAGTCCATTCTAGTGGTTTCGAGGATTTGGGCTTTACTTCCCCTTTGGTTTTTAGCAAGTCTGTAATTGGCAGTGCGATTTTCGCGAAAGAGGGGATAAATTGTCTATAAAAATTTGCAAACCCTAAGAAACTCTGTAATTGTTTACGGGTGCGTGGTGCGGCCCATTCCATCACTGCCCGGACCTTTTCCGGGTCCATCTCTATTCTCTCATGCGATATACGATATCCAAGATAGTCGATTTTGTCTTGGTGGAATTCACATTTAGAAAGTTTGGCATAGAGTTCAGCTGCTCTGAGTTTATTCAATACCGCTCGAACCAGTCTTTCATGGTCGGCCATGTTGTCAGAATAAATTAGAATATCGTCCAAATAGACCAACACCCCCTTATATAGGTGCTCATGCAACACTTCGTTGATCAATTGCATGAATACAGCCGGGGCTCCCTGTAGTCCAAAAGGGAATACTCTAAACTGGAAACATCCCAGTGGGCAATTAAATGCTGTCTTCCATTCATCTCCCTCTTTTATTCTCACTCGGTAGTATGCTTCTCTTAAATCAAGTTTGGTAAAAAATTTTCCCTTCCCTAAATGGGCTAACATGTCCTTCATGAGTGGGAGGGGATAGACATTTTCTACGCAAATGGCGTTCAGGTTTCTATAATCAACTACTAATCTGAAGGATCCATCTTTCTTTTCGCGGAACATTACTGGCACCGCCACCTTGGGTTTGGCTCGTTCGATGAATCCCCGTTCTAAGTTTTTATCGATAAAATTCCGCAACTCCCCCAATTCTCGAGGTGTCATGGGGTAAATTTTTGGTTTGGGAAGCTTCACCCCAGGGAGTATTTCAATGGTGCAGTCAGTGGCCCTGTGGGGAAGCAGGGCATCTGATGCTTTTTCGCTAAACACTTCCTTGAGGTCCCAATATTCTTTTGGAATTTTTTCTTCTCCCTCAATATAGTTAATGGCTACTGCCACCCTTTCTGGCCTTATGTCGTCCCTTAGGGGGGTGGCCTTCCTTTTCCAGAGTTGGTTCTGCCGTACGGATGCGCAGGACCCCCGTCTTCCAATTTACTCGTGGATTCCATTTGCGAAGCCAGGGCAGTCCTAGAATGAGGGGTCTTTCCATGCCAGGTGTTACAATAAAGCTGAGCTTCTCTACATGATTCCCCAACTGCAGTTCAAGAGGTTCGGTCATAAAACTAGCTGGGCCCCCTCCTGCAATCGATCCGTCTAATTGACAAAATGCAATGGGTCTTTTTAAAGTTTTCAGTCTCAGTCCCATTTCCTCCACTACTTTGGGGCTAATTATGCACCTAGTGCACCCCGAGTCCAACAGGGCTAACAATTGTGCGTGAGTCCCTGTGGAGGGCACCCTTATTTCTACGGAGATGAGTAAGGGTTCTTCCGTGTGACTCACCCGTTCGTCGGTGTCAGAGTCGGAGTCCGTCTCGCTGTCGTCATCGTTGGTCGGAGTTCCCAACTCACCCTGGTCCCGGGGAGTGAACTCAACGACTTCTCCTTTTAGGGCGGTGCCGTGGGTTTTGGCGGGTATTTTATCGCCTTTCTTTTGGCCGGCCCCGGTGGCTTTTGGCGGTGGTTTGGAGAAACATTCGGCCGCCCGGTGACCCTCCTTCCCACATTTGAAACAGGTGAAGGGCTTTGACTTGGGTTTGGATTCGGTCTTCCCGCCAGTCATCTTGGGTGCCCCCTTACAGTAGAAAGAGGATGACTGGTCCCCCATCCGCCTTCCTCGGAGTTCGCTCCGTTTCAGCTCGATCTCCACATCCTCAGCTATTATGTACCATCTATCCAAATCATCGGGGACCCCCATGCTCCTGCAGTCTCGATATATCTCTGCTGAATGCTCTTCATTCTGAGTCTCGCCTTTCGTTCAGCTAAATGGTCTTCAAAACGCCTTCTAAGGGCCCTCATGAACTGGTTGTAATTTCTCAGCAAGGGGGAGTTGTTATTGTGGAGAACCACCATCCACTCAGCAGCTACTCCCTCTAGGGTATTCGCGACGCTTCTGATTTTCGCCACCTCTGTTTCGTAGTCCTCCCCCCCAGTCCTGCATGTGGTTCCACACTTGGGTCAGGAAAAATCCCAAGGCTTTAGGATTCCCATCAAACTTCCCAGGAATTGGGGGGGGGATTTTTGGCTTTTTACGTCTGCGGGGGGGGGGGGGGCTGCAAGGCTGGGGTTCTCTGGCCGGCTGCATCTCTCCCTCGAGCTGCCGAAGTCTGGGATGCTCCCTCCTCAAACTCTTCCTCTCCCTCACAGGCTGTTTCTCCTGGATCCCCCCTGGGGCTTTCTCTCCCCTTCTCCCCAGGAATTCCAAAAGACTCACGGTTTCTTCTGCTTTCTTCTACATCACGGATAAGCTGCAAGGCTTGGTCTATCATGAAACGTTCCTTTTGTTCTTGCATCCACACTGCCTCCTTTTTTCGGGGTCTGGAAGTTGTCACTCCCCGGGGTTCCTCTCCCCAGTCTGGCAGTCTCCCCACTCCCTTTGACCATCTAGCCTCTTCTGTCTCCAACCGGAGTCTTTCCAACCATTCTGCAGTCTCCTTTTCCGACTGGAGGGCGGTTGAACTGGCTGCCCCCATCTTCTCTTCTCCATCACTCCCTCGATCTGACATATCTTGGATTTACAGTCCCCTCGGTTTTTGTCCGGGATGACTGGTTGCGTCTTCCAGCTTAATGTCAGGTATGCTTCCTTCAGTATCCAGGAAAGAAAACCCCAAACTCAAGCATTTTGAAGAATTTAGTACTTTTACTGAATATGAAATGATAGCAACCCAGGTAAAGCTGGAAGTGAGCAAAACGTGCGAAATGCATCTACTAAGCTTCTCCCCCCCTCGTGTTCATAAATCATCAGCCAATCCAAAGGTCTTCCAAAGGTCAGGTGGCAACACGTCTGGCAGCATCATTCATCAGGAATGTAGGGCAGTTGATCAGCCGTCTCCCTTTGAAGATCTACTTTCGTTTCTCATGAAGACACATCCTACAAGGAAAAAAAACATCTCTTGCTCCTTCCCACCCTTTGCTCCATAACTAATCCCTCCCCCCGTTTCTTATGGCAGCTGAAGCAGGCAAAGCTGAGGCTGACAGATATATATAAATTTGGCCCCGTAATTTAAAAACAATAACAAACCAATTTAAAACATTTAAAAAAAGTTAAGCCAGCCCGGCTTGCTGAAAAAAGAAGGTTTTAAGGGCACGGTGGAAGGCACCGAGGTCTTGGATTCCCCTTATCTCTGGGGGCAGTTGGTTCCAGAGGGTGGGTGCCCCCACAGAGAAGGCCCTCCCCTTGGGGGTCACCAGCCTACATTGTTTGGCTGATGGCACCCCGAGGAGGCCCTCTCTGTGGCAGCACACAGGTCGATGGGAGGCCGTCGGTCCGTCAGCAGGCGGTCTCGAAGATATCTAGGTCCTATGCCATGGAGCGCTTTAAAGGTGATAACCAACACCTTGAAGCGCACCCGAAGACCACTGGGAGCCAGCGCAGCTCACGCAGGAGAGGTGTTGTATGGAAGCACCATGCAGCTCCCGTAACTACCCGCGTGGCCGCATTCTGGACCAGTTGGAGCCTCCGGGTGCCCCTCAAGGGGAGCCCCATGTAGAGAGCATTGCAGTAGTCCAGGCGAGAGGTGACGAGGGCATGAGTGACTGTGCGCAGGGCATCCCGATCAAGAAAGGGCCACAACTGGTGTATCAGGCGAACCTGACAAAAAGTCCCCCTGGCCACAGACGTCAGATGTTCCTCCAAGGACAGCTGCATATCCAGAAGGACACCCAGATTGCGGGCCCTCTCCAAGGGGGCCAAAGACTTGTCCCCAATAGTCAGAGATGGAGTCATCTGACTATATCGGGATGCCTGGATATACTTATCTTGACTGTAATCAATCTGTGTAAAAGATTTTGCATAATTTCTGTTTTCTGTCCAGCAATCCCTAATCTTTGATTTCTTTCTGTTCATAAAGAAAGGGTTGACCGGATCCCATGGATTGCTCCAGAGTGTATCAAAGATATAAACAACCTTAGCACAGCAGCTGACAAATGGAGTTTTGGGACCACACTGCTGGAAATATGTTTTGATGCAGATGTGCCACTAAAAGAACGCACTCCTTCTGAGGTAGTGTCTTCCTCTGCTCCCCCCCTTCTCTCCCCCCCCCCCCAATCATATTGCTGCAGACTTCAGGGTTGGTTTCTTATAGAAAAGGATTGATCTGGTCTCACCTTGAGAATAATAACATAACTGAAAAGTTTTTCCATAGGAATATTGGGCTGCTTTTTTATTAGTTTATAGTGATATTAGCATTTGTTTATAAATGCATAACTGTATTATTGCATTAAATAATACATTCTGCAATAAGAATACATACAATGTATTAACTGTGGAACTAATATGATTGGAAGCTAGAAAGATCTTTAGGCATAAACTCATTTTGACATGAGAATCATTTTTTAAAAATACACTTTAAACTCTAAAACATGCACATCACTGTTGAAAAATAGACAATTTCATCTACATATGCAGAAAAATCTACTCTATAAGATTGGTGAAATTAAAGTGGTTGAATAAAACAAAGAAATATTCTACTGAGTTCCGCTTTGCATATTTCCAAATAAAGGACATAGAATTGCTGCTTTAATTACACTGTAGCTCTTAGACAGAAGTAGCGCACAAGAAGAAATATGTTAATTAAAATTGCTGGGAAGCATTAACCTCAGATATGTTGATGATAGTACTTTGATAGCTGAAAGTGATGGATGACTTAAAGAATCTCTTCTTGTAGATGAAAGAAGAAAGTGCACAAGCTGTAATAAAGCAAATAATAAAAACCAAGTTTATGTCAGCAAGAAATCCTAGTTTGATGCTAATAGCTTGAGAAGTTGAAATACTAACAACTTTATCTTCTTAGACTCAAAAATTTATATGGATAGTCATATAGCTATGAAATAAAATATCTGCTACTTTTGAGAAATATTATGATAGTGCTAGACAAAATATGAAAGTGTAGCTATATCACTCAGATGTCACAGGTACAAGGCTATGGTTTTCTATGAAAACTTGACCATCGGAACACAGAATAATTTGAATAATGGTGCCGGAGAAAAATATGGTGGATCTTGGACTGCAAAAGAACAATTTATTCAATGTTACCGACTACATACAGAAACACTGATAATGAAGCTAAAGTGTAAATATTTGGGCCACATAATGCAAAGATAAGAATCATTGAAGAAAAACCTGATGCTTGAAGAACTGAAAGCGATCAGAAAAGAGATGGCAGAGGACGAAGTGACTAGGCACAGTCATTGATGGCACAATCATGAGCTTAGAAAAAAATTAAAAAGTTACTGATAGACCATCCTGGAGAAATTACTGTACATTCATTGGCTCCTGAAAAGTCTGAAAGGGCTAAGTAACAATAATATAATTTGTACCCCATTTCCAGGTAAATTATTGGAATGGAATAGCTCCTAGGGTATTCTTAAAATGCACTAACAGAAATAATAGAAGAGGAGTGATAGAAGTAGGATTCCAAGATAGCAGGGAGATTTTTATGACCAATTTTAAAACCTAACTGTAATCATTAGGTATCTAGATCTTATTTGAAAGCTGTTTGGCATACAGAGAAGACCAGAAATAACTTATTACAAAGGAAATGTGAGTGGATTTAATCTAGTTTCATTTGGTAATATCAATCATAGGCTTCTATTTTTTTTTCTGCAGAAAGAACGTTTTTATGAGAAGAAGCATCATCTTCCAGAGCCATCCTTCAAAGAACTAGCTACCCTAATCAGCCAGTGCCTAAACTATGCTCATGGAGAGCGACCCTCTTTCCGGACTATCTTACGAGACCTCACTCAACTGCAGCCACATAGTAAAAATTCCAAAGAACTCTTGGATAACAGCATTTTGTTAGCCATATGACACCAACCTTTCTGCATGCCAAGGCCATGCTAAAAATAATGGGGTCCATTAGGCTCATGACAGTGCATTCCCAGAGGAGTTGTGTTCCCAACTTTTTTGAAAAGGAAAATTAGGTGCATTATGGTTAGAAGAAATTGTATACACCCACTGTTTCTTTGTTCATTTAAACAAAATGACAAACATGTCACTGAATACTGACAGCATGGTGGATAGGTGCTCCAGTGGTTGCAAAATGAGAGCAATCTCTGTTGTGTATAACATAATGGTGTTCTCTCACCTCCTTTTGTGGATACAAGAGAACAACTGTAAAGCAGGCTCAATTAAGATGCTATGAGGATAAGCAGAGACTCAATTTGTGGCCCAATTACAACTGCTTAAATTGCAATACCAGTGAGAGAAAAACTAAACAATAAAAACTAGAGAAAGAGATTGTACAATGTTTAGTCAAATCTAGAAATTTGTTTGACTCAAAGAGAGAATAGAAAATTATGAGCATTTAGTCCTTCAGTATTAAATTCCAATAAAAGCCTCTTCTGATCTGTATGCCGTATGCTTCCTAAGAGTGCTTTGTAAGTTTCTTCCCTTCTAGCCATTTTACATCCACTACATCTTTCTTCTTGTTTTCCAGATCCTCTTGACATTAGCTCTGTGAATCCTGCGTTCCCTGTATCAGATCCTACTGTCTTTCAGAAGCGCTACCTGAAAAAGATTCGAGATCTGGGTGAGGTAAATTGCCTTTGTTAGGAATAACAACTTATTTTCTTCCTCCATTCTTAAAAAGTAAAAGCTGAAACAGATGATTCCCATTGTGATTTTTTAAATCTGTTCCTGCAATTAACTTTTTGTATCTGTATATTGAGGATCAAATGTATTGCATACCTTCATTTTAAGAAGCAAATATAGTTTGCTATCTTTTAAGAGGCAATAAAACAAAGATATATTCAGTGAATATATAACAGGGAAATGGAATTATGCTCAGTGTTAGCTACAACTGTATCAGTGTAATGTTAAGCAAATATTAAGAATAATGCTATAACATTTACAAATGTACATATTTAGGATTCTTTTGTTTCAGCTCCCATCCCATATTAAAACCAAATGTGTAGCTGCTGATAAGGCATTTTAGCACCATCTTTATTTGATTGGCAGATACAGTCTACTATCCCATCACATGCAGGATAGAGTATGAGTTCCTAAATATTCTCTTCATATCAGTCAAAAGAGATACAATTTGTAACACTGATGCTACCATTAGTGATCACCTTCTTTAGAAACAAACATAGTTTTATTTTCCAGCACTCTAGAAAGATATAATGTAGCACTTCTTGGGTGCTTAATACTTTTTGTATAGTTCAGTTCAATGAAATTCAATTTTATAGATCTGAGACCTATGAACTTCGCATGTAATAAGTCATATTGTAATTTACATTATTTGTGTGCAGATAATGCCATAGTATACCAAAGGATGTAGTTGTGAATGTTCCAAATTATATCATTTGCATCAATTTTTCCCATTTATGTAATGATAGCAATAGAACTTAAACATATACCACTTCTTAGTGCTTTTCAGCCCTCTCTAAGTGGTTTTACAGAGGCAGTATATTGCCCCCAACAATCTGGGTCCTCATACTAGTTTCTGAGTCCTCACATTAATATCATTACACTAATATCGGATCATCGAATCTGCCGTGAGAGGGCGGATTTTGGACCTATATTATGGGTGCCAAGTGCGCAAGTTGAACCATTACTTCCATCTCACCAGTAAAGGGGGCAGCCAATCAAGCCAAGCCGCTGTGAGAGGGCGGTATGACTTATCCCTCCTCCCCCCTTGGACTGTGTCAACCTGGAGACGGACTTGGCCTCTGTTGTGAGAGAACAGCGGACTGGGTCTTGAATCCTTTTGTGGCTCCTGTCTTTTTATGTTCTCCCTCGGACTTTTCTGTATGGACCCTTTAGGGGACGGTCACCCCATCCCTGCGGCAAGATGTACACAGCAGCGGAGCTTCTTGGTCTGCGAGATTCCTCCCTCTCGCAGGCTTGGCCCTCCACGTTATCGAGGGCCTACCTCGATGACGGATTTTGGAATCCCGAGAGGTGGCATGCCGCAAAGAGGGGGCTGAGGGGTTTTTTAAAATTGTCTTTGTGTAAATTTTTAAGGGGTTTGGGGAGGGGGGTGGGGAGGGAGGCCAGTCTGGCTGTTAATGGTGCCATAGGGGGTACGGACTCTGGGGGAAAGGGGACTGTTAGAATGCCCTCTACTGAGGGCTTCTCCATCAATACGCTGAGTGGGAGGGGCAGGTATGGCGGGAGCAGGGGGCCGTATCATGTGGTGGGGGCACGCGCTCGCTATCTCCGAGCGATTGCATGCCCCGGTCCCCTTAGCTCTTCCCGTTCCTCAGGCTGCTTAGAGTCTCAGGGCCCGAGTCTCCGGCTGATGTTGTGTAATGCCAGGTCCATAGTAAATAAAGCCCCCCTCATTTGTGATCTTATTCAGGAGTGGGGAGCGGACCTGGCAGGTATTACGGAGACCTGGTTGGGCCATGAGGGGGGGGTTTCCCCTCGTGGAGATGTGCCCATCAGGCTTCCGTGCATTTCATCAGCCGAGAGCTCAGGGCAGGGGCGGGGGGGGTGGCGGTCATTATAAGAGAGGGTCTTGATCCGATGGAGACCACTGTGCCTCAGATAGCTGGATGTGAGTCCCTTTTCGTGAAGTGGGGTCGTGGGGTGCAGATGGGTCTGTTGATCACGTACCTGGCTCCCTGCCACGTGGTGACGACCCTGCCCGAACTCCTCAATGTTATAGCTGAGGTGGCGGCTGATACCCCCAGACTTGTGGTCACGGGGGATTTCAACTTGCCATCCATTGGTGAAACTTCTGAGGTAGCTCGGGAGTTCATGGCTTCCATGATGGCCATGGACCTGACCCAAGTAATTCACGGTCCTACTCACATAGGGGACACACTCTGGACTTAGTTTTTGTCTCTGGTCAGTGGTTGAGTGGCCTTGATATAGGGGATGTAGATACTGAACCCTTGTCATGGTCTGACCACTCACTCCTTCGACTTGACTTTCTGACCCCCGCACCCCGTCGCAGGGAGGCGGAGCCGACCAGGTGGTTCCGCCCCAGGCGCCTGATGGATCCTGATAGGTTCCAGATGGAGTTTGGGCCATTTCCTGAAACTCTAGCTCACGACTCGGCTGATGACCTGGTGGCCGCCTGGGATAATGCGGCTGCCGGAGCTTTGGACCGGGTCGTGCCTTTGCGGCCTCTGACCCGGCACCGAACTCACTTAGCTCCTTGGTTCTCCGAGGAGCTGAGAGAGATGAAGCGCCGGAAAAGACGCCTAGAGAGCAGTTGGAGGGCCAGCCGTTCCAAATCCGACTTGACACTGGTAAGGTCTCATATTAAGACCTACCTAGTGGCGATAAAAGCGGTGAAATCTAGCTATTTTGCCGCTCTTATCGCGTCATCAGATAACCGCCCAGCCGCCCTGTTCAGGGTGACCCGCTCCCTTCTCCATCTGGGAGCGCGGGAGGACCCCTTGCAGGGCCGAGCTGAGGATTTTGTACAGTATCTGGATGATAAAATAACTCAGATTTGGGAAGACTTGGCCGCTGACTGGATTAGTTCAGACAAGATGACTGAGGCAGGTCTTGAGAATGTTATCTGGGAGGAGTTCGATCCTGTGGCTCCCGAGGACGTAGACAGGATCTTGGGACGGCTGAATGCCACCACATGTTTATTGGACCCGTGTCCCTCCTGGTTGGTGCTGGCTTCCCGGGAGGTTACACGAGGCTGGCTCCAGGGAATTATTAACGCTTCTTTGAGTGAGGGTGTCCTGCCGGCCGCCTTGAAAGAGGCGGTGGTGAGGCCTCTCCTCAAGAAGCCATCCCTGGATCCGGCTGTTTTGGCCAACTATCGTCCAGTCTCCAACCTTCGCTTTTTAGCGAAGGTTGTTGAGAGTGTGGTGGCACGACAGCTTCCACAGTACCTGGATGAAGCTGTCTATTTGGATCCTCTCCAGTCCGGCTTCAGACCTGGGTACAACACGGAAACGGCATTGGTCGTGTTGGTGGATGATCTCTGGAGGGCTCGGGATAGGAGTCATTCCTCTATCCTGGTCCTGTTAGACCTCTCAGCGGCTTTTGATACCATCGACCATAGTATCATGTTGCGCCGGCTGGAGGAACTGGGAGTGGGGGGCACCGTTTTGCGGTGGTTCTCCTATCTCTCTGACCGGTTGCAATCCGTGTTGACAGGGGGGCAGTGGTCGACTCCGAGGCGCCTTGTTTTTGGGGTGCCACAAGGGTCGGTCCTCTCGCCCCTCCGGTTCAACATTTATGTGAAGCCCCTGGGTGAGATCATCCGTGATTTTGGGGTGGAGTTCCATCAGTACGCTGATGATACTCAGCTGTACATCTCCACCCCAGACCATCCCAACGATGCCTTGGAAGTGAAGTCCCAGTGCCTGGAGGCCGTACGGGTCTGGATGGGGAGAAACAGGCTTTGACTCAACCCTTCCAAGACCGAGTGGCTGTGGCTGCCGGCATCCCGGTATAGCCAGCTGACGCCATCGCTGGTTATTGGGGGCGAATAATTGGCCCCCACAGAAAGGGCCCGCAACTTGGGCATCCTCCTGGACGCATGGCTGTCTTTAGAAGGGCATATGACGGCCGTGGCCAGGGGAGCTTTTTATCAGGTTCGCCTGATACGCCAGTTGCGCCTCTTTCTGGATCGTGACTCCCTATGCACAGTCACTCAAGCACTCGTCACCTCTCGTCTGGACTATTGTAACGCTCTCTACATGGGGCTCCCCTTGGGTTACACCCGGAGGCTCCAACTGGTGCAGAATGCGGCCGCGCGGGGGATTATGGAAGCGACTGGACGCTCCCATGTGACTCCTCTCCTGCGCGAGCTACATTGGCTTCCGGTGGACTTCCGGGTGCGCTACAATACGATACGAGTGATCTCCGACCTCCGGACTTTTCGTCGGGCCCTAAAAACTCATCTCTTTCAGTTAGCCGGTCTCTCTTGATTTTATGAATTTTATGGTTGGTTTTAAATTTTGATATGGATTTTAAATTGATAAATTTTAAACTATGGGCCAAATTTAATTATTTTAAATCTATTTTTAATCGTATTTTATGTATAAATGTTTTTATTTTGGCTGTTCACCGCCCTGAGTCCGAAAGGAGAAGGGCGGTATAGAAATTCGAATAATAAAAAATAATAAAAAATAAATAAAACAAAGATGTAATTGGTGCCATTTGTACTGTCACAATGCTTTATTGATTTCTGAAGCATAATAGACACCTCCCACCAACAGTTAATCTGTTAAAATGAGGTTTTTACTATGATTATATCTTATAGGGCTCAATGAAAGGTTCATTGAAAATGAAGCAGACCTATAGTTCATAAACCTACTACAAATCCTGGCTTTTGTTTGTTTTTTTTATTTGTTAATTACAAAACATAATTTTATTATTTTACTTATCATGCCAAATTGTAGTTTCCAAAATCACCATTCAACATGTTTTGAGTTAAATATGAAACTATATTTTCATTTCACATATGTTCATGTGCAACATATCCATTCAGATGTTCTTTCCCCTTGGCTTCAATTCAATATTTGCTCCATAGTTTTGCCAATTTCAAATAATGACCTTACTTTGCTGATTGAGCCTATTTTGCTTAATATCAGCTACATGAACTATGAAATAGGATCACAAATAGAGATTAACTTCAATCATAAAAAGATTCAAGAATGGAGAAAAAGAAATATTCACTTGATTGTGAAAGTCAGTGTTTTCTTTTCACAGCATAACAACTGAGTGAAATATTCCTTGACTTGTATGTAGCAAGGAATTGTTCTGAGATTATTGAGATTAGTTCTTCTGAAAGGTGTTCTGTACATCCTGACAGTTGTAGCAAAAGTTCCCAAAGAAATATAGGGTTGAAATATAGGCTTTTGAAATTCAAAATCCTTACCTTGTTTCTTTCTCCCTCTCATTCTATTAGGGCCACTTTGGTAAAGTGAGCCTGTATTGTTATGATCCTGCCAATGATGGCACTGGTGAGATGGTAGCAGTGAAATCATTGAAATCAGGTTGCAGCCAGCAGCTCTTGACTAGTTGGAAAAAGGAGATCGAGATCTTGAAGACACTCTACCATGAGAATATTGTAAAATACAAAGGCTGCTGCAGCGAGCAAGGTATGGAATCTGCTGAGTAGCTCCTGCAGGAGCAAGATGGTGGATAGCTTAGCATAAGCATGCTACTTACAGAACTAGTCTCAAGAGTTCCCAGTTTGTATCCTAGCTTCATCATAGGCATGATTTTTGAAATAGCCTCTATAATTTAACTTGCATATTGGGCAACGCTTTTAGGGTTGCATTCCCATATGAGCGGACAATATATCTTGTGCATGCAGACTTTACTTTCTGCCCATTTATTCAGCCATTTTTTCTCACCCTCACTTAGATTATAGGTTCTCCTTCAACCAGTCTAATCCATTGTTTCTTCTTTATTAATAGCTACCGGTAAATCATCTTAAAAACAAATATCTCAGAAAGATAATTGCTGAATCTGCCAAATTATAATAGATTCTCTGGAGTGTCTTAGCTCCATTGGCAGCAAGGCAGGTTCTCTTAATGTGACAAGAGAAAGCATGCAGAATCAGCAGTGGGGAGAAATGACTACTGTATTGCAAGTAGGTCTGATGAACTGCCCGAAAGATACTGATGATCAAATGTGGTCTGCAGGCCCTGCATGTGCGCTTTGTTTAAGCTAGGTGTTTTAAAGACCAAATAAATTAGGGGAAGTGTTGATACTTTTTTTGAGCTAATATTTCTTGCATTTTTCAATTCCAGGAGAAAAGATTGTGCAGCTTATCATGGAATATGTGCCACTGGGAAGTCTGAGGGATTATCTTCCCAAGCACAATGTCAGCTTGGCCCACATTCTCCTCTTTGCCCAACAGATTTGTGAGGTAAAGTCTAGTCAGTGTTGGATACAACATTTGTGTGGTTCTCAACTGAGGGAATGCCTTTTTCTTTGATCATAGTTCCAATAGGTAAAGCAAAATGAAGAGAATTGTTTACATAATTGTTCCTTAATGCTGGGAAAGTATTTTATTTTTATAAAAGGATACATGAAATTCAGGATTGCCAGTTCTGCCTTTGGGTATAGACATATCTACTGATTGCTTTGGCCTCTGATTGAAGAACGTAAGGTGGCTCTATTTTCTCTGCAGGGAATGGCTTATCTCCACTCCTTGCACTACATCCACAGAGACCTTGCAGCTAGAAATGTGCTCCTAGAGAATGAGAATGTGGTAAAGATTGGAGACTTTGGTCTTGCCAAAGCCATCCCTGAAGGACATGAATATTATCGTGTCTGTGAAGATGGAGACAGCCCCGTCTTCTGGTATGTAAACAATTGCACTATTTTATGGATTTTTGATATTTGAGAGAGTTGACTGCACTATAGCTCATTCATACAGGCATTATATCATGTGGAAATCAATATCTTAATGATAATGGAGAAAAGATAGTAGCCTTAAAACAGTATCTTCCTGTCTAAGTGCTGAGAGGGAAAAGGTAAAATCTGAAATGAAGATTTCAGACAGAATTTAGTGTGATTTAATTCTGATACTCTTTTGTGGAGGTGGGAGGGGATAACGTTCCCAGCTTTCTTGGAAGCAGTCGACTATTGTATCTTGTTTTCAATAATTGGAGTGAATGATGATAACTGCATGCTTTTATATAGAAGAATGCTTTGGAAAAGAAGGATTACAGTCTTACAGTTAAAAATGAGTTGTAAATGCCCTGTTTGACAATTTTCAAAGCCATTTGGCTGCTGTTGGATAATTTAAAAGGAGCTAGATGAACTTCACGCTAATTAAGATGTAGTTTGTCAGCTCTTTATTGCTATTTACATAGGTATGCTGTGGAATGCCTCAAGGAATGTAAATTCTATTATGCTTCTGATGTCTGGTCCTTTGGAGTGACTTTATATGAACTGTTGACATGGTGTGATTCAAGTCAGAGCCCTCCACAAGTGAGTAAAATTAATATTCATAACATTTACTTAGCAGCAACAAGCCATAGCATCCATGAAGAATCGTTGCAGGAATTGGGTATGTCTAGTTTAATGAAAAGAAAGACTAGCAGTGTTCCAATATCCAAGGGGCTACCACAAAGAATTGGTCAATCTATTCTCCAAAAGCAGAGGTCACCAACCTTTCAGATGTCAGGGACCTCTAAATTCATAATTTTAAATCCCGCGGACCACTAATATGATCTGCCTAATGACCAGCTGGGTGGACGTGGCTAGGTGGTCATGTGACTGGATGGGCATGGCCAACTCGATGCGTGGCCAACTCACATTGAGGGGTACCTTGCCAGTCTCTACTCGCTACTATTCACCTGCCCACCCGAAGCACTTGCTGGAGTTAAGCAGCCACCATGAGAAAGAGTTAGCAAAACAGCTCAGTTCAAATTGGATCTGACCAAGAAGGAGGCTCAGTAGAACTATGAGCATAGGCTTTCCAATCAGAGGGAAGACTTGCAGGAGTGCAAAGCCAGGTGTAGGCGCTGAGACGCTCAGCGGGCTGACATGGTCAGCCAGTTCCTGGTCATGATGCTGCCCCACTGGAACAAGGCCCTCTGGCTCTTCGCCACCAGTGGCTCTTCCCTCCAGCCTTCGCCCAAAGCCCTGCACCAGCAAGCTGAAGCAGACCCCAAATTGGAATTTCTGCCCCCCTCCGACCCACACAAAAAGACCCTGAAGGGGGAGACTCTCTGCAGCAACACAAACATTCATTGCACATATCCGGCCTAGGGAACCCTGATTTAGTGCAATATAAAAAATGCAAATAATTTTTATGTGGACCACCAAAATTTTCTTGCGGACCACCAGTGGTCCACGGACCACCAGTTGGTGACCACTGATCTAGGATGTTGGTTAGATTTAGTTATCTTTAGTTGAATCAGAATAGAGTTGGAAGGGACCTTGTAGGTCTTCTAGTCCAGCTGCCTGCTCAAGCAGGAAACCATTTCAGACAAGTGACTATCCAGTTTAAGACCTTCTTCTTAAAAACCTCCAGCGATGAAGCACCCACAACTTCTGAAGGCAAGCTGTTCCACTGGTTAATTGTCCTCGATGTTAGGAAGTTTCTCCTTAATTCCAAGTTCTCTCCTTAATTAGTTTCCATCCATTGTTTCTTGTCCTGCCCTCTGGTGCATTGGAAAATAAATTGACCCCCTCCTCTTTGTGGCAACCTCTCAAATACTGGAATGCTGCTATCATGTCACCCGAGTCCTTCTTTTCTCTAGACTAGCCAAATGCAAATCCTGCCACCATTCTTCATATGTTAGTCTCCAGGCCTTCAATCATCTTAGTTGCTCTTCTTTGTATTTTTTTCAAAGTCTCAACATCTTTTTTGTAATGTGGTAAACTGGATGCAGTATTCCTGGTATGGCCTTACTAAGACTTTATAAAATGGTACTAATACTTCACATGATTTTGATTCTATGCCTCTGTTTATACAACCAAGGATTATATTACCTTTTTTGACTGCTGCTGCACACTGCTGTGTCATGTTTAAGTGATCGTCCACTAGGATTCCAAAGTCCCCCTCACCGTTACTGTTTTTGAGCCAGGTTTTGCTTAATCTATACTTGTACTTTTGGTTTTTCCTGCCCAAGTGTAAAACCTTGCTTTTATCCACATTAAATTTCATTTTGTTGGATAGGGCCCATTGTTCAAGTCTATCAAGATGTTTTTGGATCCTAAGCTTGTCCTCTGGGGTATTGCTATTCCTGCCAGCTTAGTATCATCTGTAAATTTAATAATAATAATAATAATAATAATAATAATAATAATAATAATAATAACGACAACGATAATGATAATGATAATGATAATGATAATAATTTTATTTTTATACCACCCTTCTCCCGAAGGACTCGGGGCGGTGTACAGCCAACATTAAAAACAAATATACAATATCATAGTTAAAATTAATTAAAATCATTAAATAGTTTTGGCCAAATTTTTAAAACCCAATATTAAAACCCAATTTAAAATCATTCAATTAGACAGCCCCGCCTGTCAGAACAGTAGGGTCTTGAGGGCACAGCGAAAGACCCGGAGGTCAGAGATGTTACGAATATCTGGGGGAATTCATTCCAAAGGGCAGGAGCTCCAATAGAGAAGGCTCTCTTCCTGGGTATCACCAGCCGACATAACTTGGCCGACAGTACCCTGAGGAGTCCCTCTCTGTGGGAGCAGACTGGTTGGTGGGAGGCTATTGGTGGCAGAAGGCGGTCCCGTAAATATCCTGGTCCTATGCCATGGAGCGCTTTAAAGGTGGTGACCAACACCTTGAATTGCACCTGGAAGACCACTGGGAGCCAGTGCAGCTTGCACAGGAGAGGTGTTACATGGGCGTAATGAAGTGCGCCCATAACCACCCACGCGGCCGCATTCTGGACCAGTTGGAGCCTCCGAGTGCTCTTCAAGGGGAGCCCCATGTAGAGAGCATTACAATAGTCCAGACGGGAGGTGACGAGGGCGTGAGTGACCGTGCGCAAGGCTTCCCGGTCCAGAAAGAGACACGACTGGCGGATCAGGCAAACCTGATAAAAAGCCCCCCTGGCTACGGCCGTCATATGCTCTTCTAAAGACAGCCGTGAGTCCAGGAGGACACCCAGATTGCGAGCCCTCTCTGTGGGGGGCAAAGATTCACCCCCAATAGTCAGCAATGGCACCAGCTGACTATTCCAGGACGCCGGAAGCCACAGCCACTCAGTCTTGGAAGGGTTGAGCTTGAGCCTATTTCTCCACATCCAGACCTGCACGGCCTCCAGGCAGCGGGACATCACATCAAGGGCATCATTGGGATGGTCTGGGGTGGAGATGTACAGCTGGGTGTCATCAGTGTACTGATGGACTCTCACCCCCAAACCATGGATGATCTCACCCAGCGGCTTCACATAAACGTTGAACAGAAGGGGCGAAACGACCGACCCTTGTGGCACTCCCCAAGCGAGGCGCCTCAAGGTCGACCTCTGCCCCCCTGCCAACACAAACTCTGAGCGGTCGGAGAGGTAGGAGGAGAACCACCGTAACACGGTGCCTCCAATTCCTAACCCCCTCAACCGCTGCAGCATGATACCATGGTCGATGGTATCAAAAGCCGCTGAGAGATCTAATAAGACCAGGACAGAGGAGCAACCCCTGTCCCGAGCCCTCCAGAGATCATCAACCAATGCAACCAATGCCGTTTCTGTGCTGTACCCCTGCCTGAAGCCCGACTGGTACGAGTCCAGATAGACAGCTTCCTCCAGGTACCGGGGTAGCTGTCGTGCCACCACACTCTCGACAACCTTCTCCACAAAACGAAGGTTGGAGACTGGATGGTAATTTGCTAATACAGCCGGGTCCAGGGATAGCTTCTTGAGGAGGGGCCTCACCACCGCCTCTTTCAAGGCGGTGGGAAAGGCACCCTCACTCAAAGAAGCGTTAATAATCCCCTGGAGCCAGCCTCATGTAACCTTCCAGGAGGCCAGTACCAACCAGGAGGGACACGGGTCCAATAAACATGTGGCAGCACTAAGCCCACCCAAAATCCTGTCCACATCCTCAGGAGCCACAGGGTCAAACTCTTCCCAGATAATATTCTCAAGACTCACCCCCGTCTCCCTCCCCGGACTCACCCAGTCGGAGTCCAAGCCTTCCTGAATCTGAGTGACTTTATCCTGCAGGAATTGCACAAAATCCTCAGTTCGACCCTGCAAGGCATCTTCCCGCACTTCCACCCGAAGGAGGGAGTGGGTCACCCTAAACAGAGCAGCTGAGCAGTTCTTTGCAGATGCGATAAGAGCAGGAAAATAGTTAGATTTTGCCGCTTTTATCATCACTAGGTAGCTCTTGATATAAGATCTCACCTGTGTCCGATCAGATTCGGATTGACTAGTCCTCCAAACACTCTCTAGGCGTCTTTTCTGATGCTTCATTTGTCTCAGCTCCTCGGAGAACCAAGGAGCCAATTGAGATTGGCATCGGGTCAGAGGCCGCAAAGGCACGACGCGGTCCAAAGCCCCTGCGGCCGCACTATCCCAAGCGGCCACCAGGTCTTCAGTCGAGTAATGAGTTCCCTTCACCCTTAGGTGAATTCCCTCACCATTTATGAAGATACTGGAGTACTGGGCCTAAGACAGAACCTTGTGGTACCTAACTACTTACTTCCCTCCATGTAGATGTGGTACCATTAAGGACTACTCATTGACTACGTTGATTACTCATTGAATTATAGTCAGTTACCTAAGGATGCTGAAGTCCATGCTGGCCTAACGGCTAATAGCATCACACAATGCTATTGCATATATTTTTCAGTTATAATGATTTACAAGAATGGTATAGCATGATGCAATATTATTTTGGTATGTTTTTAGAACCTTCTGACTGACTGAATGCTCCATCATTCAGTATGTTTAGAATGTAATTATTTTTCAGAAATGATTTTTCTCAATCATTTGTTGCCTCAGAAAAAAAATGTGTACAGGTTCATTGTAAAGTTTTTTTGAAGAAAGGAACTTTTGGCATGTGTCATCTTCATGTTACCTAATGAAAGCACTGACTGATTTTCCCATATTGCTGTAGAGATTTATTGAGATGATTGGAATGACTCAGGGTCAGATGACAGTGCTGCGGCTTATTGAGCTGTTGGACAGAGGGGAAAGGCTTCCCAGTCCAAAAGACTGCCCTTGTGAGGTGAGTCTGTTCTCCTTTGCTTTTGATTGCCTTTTTGTTGTAGAAATTGTAGTCTGGGGATTTTGACATTTTGCTGCATCCAGAGCTCCCAAACAAAATTAAGATAACTATATTGCTCATCTTTGTAGTATCTCCTAAAGGTTTAGAAAACAGTATATTATTGAAAATTATGGAATCAAGGATTACACTCAAGACACTTCCCATTCTAAGCTTAAATAGTCAAAAGAACCAACAGTAGGCAATGCAAATTCATGTCTGATAGCTAGATATGCAATCAAAATTATTGATTAATATTTAAATGGATAAAGGATGAGTGCTAGGGATACATTTTAGAAGATAATGATATATAGTAGTAAGCAAAGGAAAAGTCTGTGATACATTAGAAGCATGTTAAGAGTATTCTATAAATACCCTTGCTGCAATCTTTTTTGTTTCCACAAATAATGCTGCATTACTTACTGTGCAATTCTGTGCCCACCTACTTAGAAATCCCATTGATTCAGTGAGCATTAATCCCAGGTAAATGGTATTGCACTGTATTCTTATATTCATATTTCTTCAAAAATAATAGAGCATAATTCTGGTAAATCTTCCAATAATTTATAATACTAGCTAATGTCTGAACATGTTCCCACTCCTTCAGATGGTTTACTGTAATTTGAGGATGCTTCCTGATTTAAATTAAATAATTCCTAAAGGTTAAAGCCTTCATGTTAAATACTTTATATCTCAATTTTCTATAAACAACTGTGTAAATATATAGGTACAATTACATTAGTTCTGATTAGAAAGTGTAGTCTTTGTATTCCAGAGCAGTTAATGCTGCGAATAATTTGTTTTGGAAGTTTAAGAGACATCCAATATCTCCCGGTGCTTACTAATTTACCCATTAGTTTTTAGAGCAGAAACTGCAGAACAGTGTAACTGTAAGAGTGTCTCTGTCATATATTGATCTGTGATTTTCCTTTTTTTTTTTTTAAGCTAGCTTGGAGTCTAGAAAACAAGTTGATGGGAGGGGAGCTGGTTAGGTTTACCAGTAGAGCAATGCCACATATGTATTGGACAGTTTGCTGAGCTTTCTTTCTTTTTCTTTCTCTTTCCTTTTCTTTCTTTTTCTTTCTCTTTCTCTCTCTCTCT
Organism: Arizona elegans; assembly: GCA_022577455.1. Lineage (NCBI taxonomy): Eukaryota > Metazoa > Chordata > Lepidosauria > Squamata > Colubridae > Arizona > Arizona elegans. The sequence goes on from JAKOOJ010000003.1 coordinate 6,897,097, forward strand.
CTCTCTCTCTCTTTCTTTCTTTTCCTTTCCTCCCTTCCCTTCCCTTCCCTTTTGTATTGTGTGTGCTTTTTTGTTTTCTAAATCTGTGCCTTTTCCCACAGATTTATCGTCTCATGAAAAACTGTTGGGAATCTGAAGCTTCATTCCGTCCAGCCTTTTCAAACCTAGTACCCATTCTCAAAGCCTTCCATGAAAAGTACAAGACCCAGGCTCCTTCAGTTTTCAGTGTGTGTTGATGAGAATGAAGATATTTTGTACCAAAGACCAAAGTCTTATTTGCACTTTGTGTGCTAGTGCTTACATGTCTGGAAAGCCACAGTGCCATGAAAGTTGCTTCCAAGTGACAGCGATCTTGGATTCTGACTTTTGCTGTTCTGCGCAGTGTCCCTGAATTGTCTGAATTTTTTTGCACATATCAAATGTGATGGGGCATAAGGAAAAGCCCATCCAATTTTTTTGTTTAGCTGAAAGGCAGAAGCTGCTTATGAAACTTTGTCCTTTGCTACATCCAGCTGGGATGCAAGTCATTTGTAAAGTCTCATTATGAGATATTCTTGTACAGGAAAACAAGTTGGTATCTAATGCATTTAATGGACTCTTGAGCGTATGGTCCAATGCAGAGTATGAATCTGTAATTCAAGGAATCCTGAAAATGGAATGCAATATTTTGACTTGCTATTTGAAAAACCTGTTGTATCACATAGAACTGCTTACCAACAGAATGAAAGGCATCTGGCCTTTATTTGCAGCATCTTTACAAGAAAATACATTTTTCTAACCTGGCATTTATTCCTCAATCACTCTTTTTACATCTCTTTATCACCCATAGTATAGCATTATATGCACATCTACTTGGTAAAGGTCACTCATCTGCCTATGTGAAGTCAGAAGCACCTTTAGCCGACAATGCTAGAAAAGTAAATATCTGATCATGTCTGTTTCCAAAGAGCAATCCTTACTGTCCCAGACGGATGAATCAAGAATTTCCACTAATAGGGATTTGCAGCTGATGCTATGCTTCCCTTTGAATTTTCTAACAACTCATCTTTTTTTTAAAATGATATAAAACAACTGTATCTTTTCTTGGGCTGAGAACCATTTCCCAAACCATTATTGGTTTGAAGTGACCAATCTCAAAACTTCACCACCACCTATCGCCTGATGTTTGCCAATCAAAAACTTTGAATTTGAATTGGAAAGAAACTATAGGCCTTAAATAATACTGAAAATGAAGACAAGAAATGCCTTTTGGTCACTAACTAGTTGCTACCTTCTGACATGTAAGCTTTGTGTAGCAAAATAAAGGTAGCCTGAGCTGGTAATCCCATATCCTGGGGAAAAAACTAGCTGCCATATAACCTCAGAACAATTGTGATTCCTCTTCCCTGTTGTACTATCATCTTGCTTTCTAAGTAATTGGAGCAATTGTTTTCATTGTGAATCTTCAGGTTGTTCTCCACAAATTATCTTTCAAATGAATTTCATCTTTTCATTGAATTTCATTTTTCATTAGAATTTGTTGGGAGTGAAACGGCAGGCTCTAAGTCAGGGTGTCACACTGGTGGCCCACGGGCCAGATACATCACATGCAGGCCATGCCCACCTCAGCTCCGTGAAGGGGTAAATGTTGCAATATGTCACGTGATGGCAATGTGGCGTGGCAAGTTTGACACCTGTGCTCTAGGTGATATAAATCTTGATGCATTGCAGTTAGTACACCCAATGCTTTTAGTACTGATTTCTTGCTAACATGTATTTCTGATTTCCTGGCTTTTTGTAAGTGGGGGTTGATTTTTGCCATGTTTTACCAATCTGAGATTGCATTGTTGAGCCTGTCTCACCCGTTATCACTTTAGAGCAATCTTATTGCCTTATAGAAGAGGAGAGATTCTAGTCATAGTCACATTGGCCTCCATACAGCTCATTTCTAAAGAATGTCAGAATAAAGTATTTATGCAATTATAATAAGCAGGGTGATGTAAAACAGTTTGTTTATTAGCTTTGCCATACTAGCCAGTGTCTTTGAGCTATGAATATTTGAGGTGACTGCTTATTCTTCAGCATTCTATCATAGTTATGCTTTTTTAAAGAAGCAATCATTTCTTTTAGGTTGCCATTTGATTTGAAGTATACCATTAAGAAAGTGATGAAGAGAAATAGATAGGATTCCTGGAAATTATTTAGTTTACTTTATTGTCATTGCACCTTGTACAACGAAATTAAATGCCATCTTCAGTGTACATCATACATACAAAAACTATAAAAATAAAACAAAATTACACATCCTTCACATTCTATACAATTGAATTGAAAATCCCTGATACTGCATTAGTATTATACTATACAGTAGAATTCAATATAATTACTGCTCTGGGATGGAGAGCCTAATTTTCAGCCTAATTGTCCTTGTTTTTATTGTCCTGTACCGTCTGCCAGATAGTTTTTAAAAAGAGTGCCCAGGATGAGATGGATCTTTAAAAATGTTTTGAACTTTCTTAAGGCAGCGGGAGCTATAAAGCTGTTCCAAAGAGGGGAGAGGGCAATGACGTTAACCCTCTGGAGCGCTGTCCTATCTGCCACTGTGCAATTAGCAAACCATACACAGGTGCAGTAAGTTAAAATACTCTATAGTGCAGCGGTAGAAAGTCACCAGCAATTTTTCATTCAGTTGTTTCCTGAGAAGTCTCTGCTGGGCCCTTTTGACCAGTGCTGCAATGTGACCGCCTCAGGTCAGGTCCTCTTTTATGATAACATCCAAAAACTTAAAACTGGCCACTTGCTCCACTTGGTCTCCATTGATAACCAAGGTCTGGATGTCTATTGAAAAATTGCTTATTTTTGCCCAGAAACGTTTAACTGGTATCCATAAATGGTTCCAATTCTCATTTGCTCAGAACTGAAGACGGAGAGAATATTTTAAGATACTTAATGCTGAGTCTTTCTTATCCACAACTTATTTTTGTAAGACATGAGAAAAAATACCTTTGTGCATAATTTCTGTTGTTCTGTTACTAAATGAGACAGTTGTTATGTGAATTTTGCCCCATTTTACAACCTTTCTTGCCACAGTTGTTAAGTGAATCACTGCAATGGCTGTTAAGTGAATCTGTCTTCCCCATTGACTTTGCTTGTCAGAAGGTTGCAAAAGGTGATCACATGACCCCAGGACACTGCAGCCGCATAAATATGACTCAGTTGGCAAGCATTTGAAATTTAATCATGTGGCTATGGAAATGCTGCAATGGTCATAAATGTGGAAAAATGTCCTGAGTCACTTTTTTCAATGCCATTCTAACTTGGGTCACTAAATGAACTGTTGTTAAGTCAAGGACTACCTATATATCATGACTTTCACATAGAAGATAATTATAGTTTAATTGTTTATCCCTCCCATCTCTAGCACATATAAATGATTAAAGAAACTGAATAGTATGCTTTCTTGGAAGCGAGCCTTACTGATTTTAATGAGCTAAATATATGAATATACAATTGCAGCCTTAAATATATTTATTGAACAGCCTTCTCTCTTTTCCCTATGGTGCATGAAAAACTGCTTTCGATGTGAAAAAAAAAGCTTTCAAAGCAGTTTGCAATGCTTTGGAATATTTTCAAGAAATTAACTAGAATATTTTAGTCCACTAGCATAGTCAGTCCTTCCAGTGGGCCCGTTCAGGATCTTTGGACCCGATTTATTTTAGTTTTCAAGTCTTTAGGATTTGCTATAAAACACAAACATGTTTACAAACATCACATAGGCAATCAGTTTTATTTTTTTTTTGAAGGCTAACATACATGCAGCAACATTATTACACTTGGAGTGCTGGCTTTAAAATTACAGGATCTCCTGCTTGGGCAGGGAGTTGGACTAGGAGACCTTGCAAAGTCCCTTCCAACTCATTCTTTTATTCTGTTATCTCTATTTTGAGGTACAGCTACAACTTGAAGTGCCAGCTCTAAGCTCTGGAATATGGAATAATTATATAATTACAAAATAATTCCAGATATTCTTATCTGGGAAATTATCTTTGGCATATACAGTATACTGAGAAACTTCACAGCATTGTGCCTTTTGCATCTGGAACTGCACTGAAAATTTTGGAGAAGGATCCCTCCAACAAAAGCATGGGCAAATTCAGTTCAGTCACTCTTGCTTTTTCTGTTTCTAAAGCTGCTGTGCGTGCATATGTGAATTCAGAAAGTGTGTGAGGAGACAGCATGAGTGTTCTACATTGGAACCTGCTCTGATGTGAATCTATTCTGTCCTAGACTAGTAGCAGCTTAGAATAATGTAATATCCTGGTAGTATCTTCCATGTTTTGTTCAAATAAATACCATGTAACTTTCAAATTGCTGCAGAGTGCTTCTTCAAAATCTCGATTCTAGAATATAGTTAAAATGTTATCAAAGCATATTTTAAAGAATTTACTTACAATTTACTTACAATTAATGGGTCGCTTTATGAAAAAGCAATCAGATGCTACTCCTTACTTTGTTTCTTCTGCACCTGGAAAAGGTCCTGATGCCTTTACCACCTTGTCCACTCGTCTGAAACTGAATTTCAGTCAATCCAAAATAACATCTAATCTACGTTGTGATTTAACATACATAGTCAATATCTTCATTTTATTGTGAAATGTCACTCATGGATTTTTTGGGGTGGGATGAGATAGAACTATAATCTGGAAAAAAAGATACTAAGATTTTGGCAACAATGCTGTCAAAGTTTGAATAGCATATTCAAATTACTCATTGTCAATGAGGCAATACAGAAATCGAATGACAAAAAAAATTAGGATGAACATGAAATAGAAAATGTTTTGTTTTATGCTCAGGGTCCACTCCAAACATGTTGCTTTGTACTGGAAAAGTCAAAATAAGATTATTTTGAGGTAGAAATGGTTTGAAGTTGCACTTTCAAATATATGTTTCTCAGTACAGCCAACTTGTTTCATACTTGGAATAAATTTTAAAAAAATGTTTCATGATCTGAACCTCAAAAGGCGGTGCTGGTTTCAGAATGGTTCATACTCAAAGCATATTGAGTGTTCCTTCTTCCACCTAGTTCAGTTAGATGTGTTTCAATTTTGAATTGCAAGGACGTAGATGAGATATTTGGGCAAATTCTGCTGAATTATATGCTTGTCCCTCTTGCCTAACTGCTGGATGTCACTGTGTGTGTGTGTGGTGGGGGAGAGATCTGGTCTAAAATTAGGATGTTGTAAGGATCTCTTTGATATAAAGAACAGCACCAATCTTTGCCAAAAGGGAAGTAATTGGGTTGCCAAAATCCAATCCAAAAAGCTATAATCAAATCACTAACATTTGCTTCGTGGGTATTGATTTGTTACTGGTACTGAACAGTTAAAATATTTATGGGTGATATTTGATATGATTCCTGCTAACCTACTATAATTTTAGCAAACATCGAAACCGCTATATATTTTTTGTTTGCTGCCATCTAGTCGGCGTCCGGATTTTTATGCCACTCTATATAATTCGATCTATTAAATATCATACCTCAAGGCAGGCTTCCTCGAAATTGCCCCTTTATCTTAATATGCCGAAGATGTGATGACATTATTTCTTTCCCATAATTAATACTCTTCTTGCGTGTTAACAGCAAGTCACTAGAGTATCACGAGCCTCGGTGGTTCTCCTGCAAAAACGAATACGGCTGACCTTCTAGGCCACTTAGATGATGCACAAAATTGTCCTAACACGAGTGGCTATGTTTCCCCTTTTCACTTCCGCCCAATCCACCCGCACTTCTATTTCTCTGACCCCTTTTGCTGCCGTCCAGATTTCAATCAAAATCAGCTAAGCAGCGAACACGCCTCCGGACCGGGCGGGATCGAGCGCCGCCCTCTTTACTCAGTTCTGTGAAGGGTTAATTCACACTCAAGCTTCTCATTGGACAACCCATATAACGGCTGTCCGGGAGTTGGGCGGGGAACTCCAGGACCAATGGGGGGGCTGGCATGAGACTGACGCCATTCTTTCCCACCTCCCTCTGCCGCTGGTGTTTGCTTGTGAGGTGGTGGAGCTGGAAGGGGGCAGTTGCTTCCCAAGATGGCGGCAGCAGCGGCTTTTGGTGGGGTAGTTGATGGGGCATCCGCCTCTTCTGGGTCGCTTCCAGGCCCAGATGCAGGCTCGGCCAACGCCCCTGAAGAGGTATTGCCGCCCTTGGAACCGACCGAAATAGCGGGTCGTCTGGAAAGAAGCGCCCGACAATTCCGTAACCGACGCAAGGTGCTCATTCGCGGGCTGCCTGCCGACGTCGCCAACCAGGTAACCGAAGGGAAGGTGAATTGGGGCGTGGTGGAGGGACGTTAGAGGGGGATCCGGGCCAACAAGCAGGTGAGAAGATTAGGAAGCACAGCGGCTGCCGGCACTGTTGCTACATACTGTCCCGGCATTGACTGAAAACAAAATACACATTTTTTTTAATCCTTTGCGTTTTTTCCTTATTTCCCAGGAGCAGTTGTTGTGGTCTCTAAACTCACTTTACTGTATTTAACTTCCAGCTTGTGATAAGCCAGGGTCTGGTCTTTGAAAGATTACGCCACAATAAATGTATGGCTTTTTAGCATGTTGCAAACGTGTGTGTTGCTTTTATCATAAGGCTTTAACTTAAGCATGGCGGTGGATGTATGTGTGCATGCGTGCTGCTTTCTTTTCAGTTTGGTTTTAATAAAAGCTATTTAGTGTTTCATGTAATTGAGGTATCGGTGATAAAATCAGTGATCTACAAATCTTAGTTCCATCAATTTCTTAGTTCTTTCCAGTATTACAGTCCCTTTGCAGATCATGCCTGAATTAGTGCATGCATGCAAACATATCTATAAAAACTTGTAAACGGTTCAGTGTAAAATGTATTGATTATGACATTTGAGAATCTAAACTTATGAATTAATCAAAACTTAATTACAATTATAGTTACTAATAATCGCCGATCAGTGATTGCAACTATATTCCTCACTTTTATATCTAGTTGAACTTTGTAAATGCACTGTGACACACCCACTCACACCCATGGCTGCTTCATTATACTTAGTATTTGTTTTTTTCCAGTTCTCTCTTCTTTTCTATGGCTCTGTATCCTCTAATTAAATAACGTGTGATGTATCTTCTGTGTGACCTTTTGTCCATGTAACTGTGTAATAATAAATCTGCTGGCTTTTAAGGTAACAATAGACTATAGTTTTGGCAACAGACAAACTGATACGTACCTGTTTAACTGCTGCAGTCCAGAGAGTGGTAGAGAAATTTACTGCATTGCCTTTCATAGATACTTGAATGAACTGAGATCATACAGTGAAGTTAAATCAGAAACAAAAGGAAGTAAAGAATTTACTAGACAAATGCTTATGCAACACACTATATTATATGTTGCTGAAGGCTTTTCTGTATGTACAATTAAACCAGTTGTGACAATCTTAACAAAAGACATGCAACATGGAAGTATTTACTACACAGTAGTAGAAAATCATACAGGAATGAGGAAAATAGAATTCTGTAGAAGGAAGCAGTACATTTATAGCAGATCATTTTGACAAAGAACCAGAGAATTTAAATGGTGTTTCAGTGGCCAGGAAATAAAGTGGCTATGCTCTTTTAATAATTTATATTTGGTTATACATTTCAATATACAATTTATGTGGAGTTCTCACAGGCAGCCAGTTTTTCCCCTTTTCAACTAAGGAGAATTGATAGAACATCTTAAAGCTGATATAAGGACAGTCATAACCAAATATTGTATGCCTTAGAGTTTTAAGAAACAGACTGATTGAGAAACAAATAGAAAGACTCTTGAGATTCTACACAATCAATTGTGTCAGAAGATTCCTAGTCCTTTCATTGAACTGAAATTGTAATGTCAAGGGCTAGGATATCATGGGAACAGCTGAGATCAAGAGGGTGGTCCCAACTTGTCAAGCAAGAGCAAATTTAAAGCCCCTTTTTAAGTATCCTGATAATAATATGGCTTGTTTAGTTTGGGTTTAGAATATATGTGAGCCCAGACAGTGATTTATAGTTTATGAGGGAATATTAAGAAATTATCAACTGTAATTCAATCAGTAAAATACAGTTAGGCAAACTGGCTTAAGATGAGCAAACCCAATCTTAGAATTTCCCTTCTTAGAAGAGATCACAGCTTACAGGAAGATGGTGCATCATGTTGAAGCCAAAATATCTGGAAAGTATCCACATAAGGCAGGATAATTTATATTTTACATCAAATAATAAGCATTTGAAAAAAGCTAAAGCAATCGTGTGGTGTGCTTAAAGCTAAGAAAACTGGTGACTAAACAAATTGAAATCTGTCCAAGACCTAGCAAAGTACAGATGAATATAACCCAAACTGCCTTGTTTCTCATTTAAAACATGTTAAGAAGACAATCAGTGTAGTCTTCCTTGGGGAAGAGATTTCTTCCATGTTCCAAACAAACGTCTAATAATGGCAGGACATGGTGATATAAGGTCTCAATTTTATGATCCATAGAATCATCTAGTAGAATATGGTCATTCAGTCAGTCTAGTTTTAAATTATCAACATCTTAAATTTTGCTTGGAATCAAATCAAACCAAGATCCTACTAATGTAGTACTTTTGCACAAAAGCCCTTGTTTTTAAAACTTGAGTTATTACATTCTCGATCAAGGGAAAATTTCAAACGCTCTTCTAAGTTATCTCCTATAGTTCATCATTGTGAATATATAACTTTTGATTTTATTCAGTATGAGTGTAGCTTATGTGAAGCATGTTTAAAATCATGGCTACAGCCAAAATGAAAACTGAATTTGTGAGGCATCCCAGAAGAGAGTGCATCTAGAACAGACTATATCCCTATCCTAGGAGAGATTGTTATACAAACAGTGAGGTATCTATTTATGTGAATTCAATCCCTGTTTCTTAGGCCATATGCAATCCATTACTATTTTCAGATAATGTTCATAATCTCAGTAACCTCTCTGGAATAAAGAGAGAAGAAACACCATATCACAATCCTAGGTAATCTTCAGTGGTTTCATATTGATACAGAATAGCATAAGGGACAGCAGTGAACCTAACAATAGCCATTCTCTAACATTCTCCTTAGCATTTAAAAAAAATCTTGTCACCAAAGGAAGAACAGGATTACAGCAAATGTGTGCCTCCTGATCACAATCTGATGAAGTCATCATTGCCCCCAGTGGAAGGAGTCAGTTCCCCCTCCCAATAAAAAATAGTCCCCACATTTCCAGGATTTTGTCCTTTCTAGAAGCTGTGATTCAAGGCATATCATGTTAGATCCTGTCTGTTGTAAGAAGTATCTATAAGAAAAGTCTAGTTTTCAGTATTTTTAATCAACATGTAATCCTACCGGTAGTACAGGTAGACCTTGACTTATGACCACAATTGAACCCCAAATTTTTGTTGCTAAGCAAGACAGTTGTGAGTTTTGCCTCATTTTACATCCTTTCTGCCATAGTTAAGTGAATCACTGCAGGTATTAAGTTAGTAATATGGCTGTTAAGTGAATCTGGCTTCCCCATTGACTTTGTTTATTGGAAGGTCACAAAAGGTGATCACATGACCTCAGGACACTGCAACTATCAAAAACATGCCAGTTACCTTGAATTTTGATCAAGTGACCATAGGGATGCTGCAATGGTCATAAGTGTGAAAGTCATAAGTCATTTTTTCAATGCCATTGTAACTTCCAATGATCTCTAAACATCTAAACAAATGGTTATAAATTGAGGACTACTGATAATCAATAATTTACACACACTGTATAGAAGAAAATTTCCAGATTTTTTTCTCTTTAGCATGACATTACTGCTACTTTATAAAACATTCCAGAAATCCAGGTTTTTAATAAAGCTGTTATTAGATAGTAATCTATGTACTGAAAAACTAAAAAGTAAGAGAACAGAAAGACAGGAATTTCTATCCTTCTGAAGTTAGGTCAATCAAGTCCAGGTGCTTTAAAAACTTGTAAATGCCAGTAAGACTCTTCATTATTACATGCATATTGCAAAAACGAAGCCAAGTTGGCTGAGGGACAGTAGCAATAACACTTATATAAACTGCTTCATAGTGCTTTACAACCCTCTCAGCAATTTACAGAGTCAGCATTTTGCCCCCAACAATCTGGGTCCTCATTTTACTGATCTTGGAAGGCTGAGTCAATCTTCAGCCAGTGAGGATTGAACTCCTGACAGTTACCTGAAGTAGTCTGCAATACTGCATTCTAACCACCATGGCTTGGTAATGTTTATCATTTTGCAAAATAAACCATGACTGTTACGTTTATTTGAAGGATGGGATAGTATAACCCTGTGTTGTTGCTTAATCTCCTAATATTTTAATCTTTTTCTTTGGTGGAGAGGGAGATTGCAGTTGATTGCCATTGAAATGCAGTTGATCAATGATTGGAATGTCCTGTGGTATATTAACATACTATAGAGCATTAAGACTGTAATTTTCCTTTTCTGTGCCGTTTGGATGAACTCTGTTTCCCTCTCTTAGAGAGGCCTTTGTGCTGAAATTAATATGTGGCTGCCCAGAACACTAGCTTTTTCCTCCTATGTTGTAAAAAAACTTCTCTAATGTACAAATATTTACTTAAAAGCCTGAGGTAGATTGCATACTAGATCAGTTGTAGGGAACCAGGAAAAGTGCTAATTTATTTATTATATTTATCTTTCCCTTCAGAATGGCACTTAAGATAGCTATCCTTGTTTAATCTGCATTTGATTAATTGAAAGCATGTCTTAAATTTTCTAAATAAAGCATCAATTTTCCTTCAAGCAGTTTGTTATTAGTCCAGGCTGTCTGTTATTAGTCCAAATACTGCCGTAGGACTTGACAGATTTTCTAGATTTAAACATTTGAGTGTTATAGCTACAGATAGAAATGTAAAGTTTGGATTCTAGGTTTACTTTGACAAATTAATATTTGGGTCTTGTCAGTTTTCCAAGGTTCCAAGCTATTCAGTCACCAGCAAGATGAGAAATTGTGACATCATAGCACTTCGATGCTTCGATCTTTATTTTAATTTTGTGTACCACTGGACACAAAATCTGCAGTTTATAGAGCAAATATTCAGAAGCAATAATAAAATGGTAATGTGAAAATATTATGAGAATTAATTAAACATATTGCTCATAGATAAAATGAACCAGTTTGGTCAAGTACAGTATCATTCTGACCCAGCCTTCACGAGCTCCACTCAACAGCCTACTCATGAGGAGAAACCCCTTTTTATTTAGAAAGGCAGGAATACAAGGCATTCACTGACAAAGCTCCAGGTCACACATCCGACCGTAGATGACTCACAAGCCGTAGCAGTCTCTGAGTTTCCCGCAGGGAGTCTCAATTAAGCACTTCAATCCCAACACAAAGAGTCCTGACCAACCTGGTTAGTGGCAAGGAAATCCTGGCAAGGAATCTGCCAGAGGGAACTCTTCTGGAGCATGAATGGATGTCTCCAACAACCACACTTCCCACACAGTGGTGGGATTCAGCCAGTTCGCACCACTTCAGGAGAACCGGTTGTTAACTTTCTGAGCAATTTGGAAAACTGGTTGTTGGAAGAAATCATTAGGGCAGAGAACCAGTTGTTAAATTACTTGAATCTGCACTTCTCTGCACATCTGGGACAGGGCCCAGCTGTTCCTCCCCCTTGCTCAGCTCAGGCCCCCAAAACAGCTGTCTCTCTGCCTGAGCATGAATAGATGGACCCTGCTCTGTATCTGGCTCTGAGACCTCCTGCTCCTCAGAACCTGCCACTGGCTCCGATTGTAACCCAGGCACCCACTCCATCTCCTCTGACTCATCTGACTCGACTGCCATCTCCGCTAACAGTCAACGAACCACAACAAGTATATCCATTTCTCTCCAGCCGATAATCCCAATAGTCTCCACTGTTGGTTTCTAAACAATGGTTCTGATCTTTTCCAGATAAGAGGAAAGGTGTAGTTTGGGCTGTGGTTTGTGCCAAGAAGATCCAATGTTAATATTTAATGCAGAGGTTTTGGTCCGAAATTCTCAAAAGAGCTGTACGCATAGATAAGAGGTGTAAAACTCAAGGCCCGTGGGCCAAATCCGGCCCATGGGGTGTTTAAATCTGGCCCGCACTGCCGGCCTGGAAATAGCAAAGAACTAGCCTGCGGTGTCTCTGGCAGCCAAAACAGGTGAAAAACACAGTGAAAAATGAATGTCTGATCAAAGCCATGTTGCTAAATAATAAAGTAGCAAAATTCAAGAATTGAGACAAAACAGTGAATAGATGTGTACCTCCCCTATATGTTTGGTTAAAGCCAAGATAATCTATTTAAACTTCCAAATATTGGTTTGGAGAAGGTATTAAAAAGATGAAGGGAATATAATTTGATAAGAATTGTTATAGTGAGGAATATTCTTCTGTAGTTTATGCAGAATTCTGTATATGTCTGCCTTGAGATGTTGGAAAAGGGCAAGTAAACTAAAGTCTGTTGATAATGACTAGTGAACCTCTGGGGAAAAATAAAAAATAAAAAATATTGGTAATACTGTATAAACTTAATTTGTAGTGATATAAGAGTTTTTTTAAAAATATTCTTCTTTGGTGTAAAATATAGATTACCTTGGCTCAGAGTCTGCTTCAAATGCTCGCATTTTTTGTCTACTCAAAGCTGGCAAGTCAGTCTTTAAATGGCTTTAATTCTTCTACATTCTCTGGCCTAGAAAACAGGAGACTGTGATTTCTAGTCCAGCCTTAGGTATGAAAACCAGCTGGGTGACCTTGGAACAACCGCAATCTCTCAACCCAACTCACTTCACAGAGGAGTTGTGGGGAAAATAAGAAAGAGGAGGGAGTGTTAGATATGTTTGCTGCCTTGAGTTGTTGATAAAAATAATAGAAGCAGGATATAAATAAATAAAAATTCAAAGCAGTGATTAATTACTTTGGCAGTAATTAAGTGGCAGTGATCTGTGGCCAAAGGGAGGATAGAAGTAGACAAACCTTTGCTCTCTATAAAGAATATCTGCAGGTTCTGCAGACATGTGACAGATTGTTTTTTCTTGCTTATCAGAAACAATTTTATTTTTTAAGAAAGTAATCATCAAGAGTCTACTATAGGCAAACTTTCTATGAAAAGCTCTATGAATTCACTGCAGTTTTAAAAAACAAACCTTGTGATACCGTACTTGAAAAGAGTTTGGTTTTCTTTTGGTGAAAGCTTTCATGAAATGTACTCTTATGCCTTAATAAAACTGTGTAGTCATTCAGTTGTCCTCAACATTAATTATTGCTGCATAACACTATCTCAGGGGATTTGGTGGTTCTACTTTTTGAATGCTGTCCTTTATCCAACTTCCTAAGATTAATAAGAATCTTGTATAAGATTCGTATTAATTTCATATGTAACTCTCTTAAAATACAGTATCCACTATTTGCTACATTATTTTCTATGTATTTTGTGCTGTCAGAATACAGATACTATTGTGGAATGATCCTTCCTTAAAAAAACATTTAAATCAAAGAATGAACTTTTTTTTAATGTTGCAGCCAGATAGAAAATGTATAGTTTTCAGAAAAATAACAAAATTGTAAATTAATATTTTTGTACTTTGAAGTTAAACCTGAGCTATGATGTAAATAATATATATCCTGATAGTGTGAAAGGGAAAAGACTGTCTTGAAACTCTTTTTGTTTGAAGCATTCCTTAGACTCGTGTTTTCATAATGTTTAGCATAATGTATTCCAGTACAAAGGGAGCACATTTAAACTGGAATATGAGGACCACTTTCTTGCTAAGTCACCAATAATTTTCTGAATATAGATTGTTGGAATGCAACTATGTCATATTCTTTGCAGCTCTGACCCTATTTTTTTTCCAGGAAAAGCTGTGGGACAAAAAATGCAGTTGAAAGCCCTGGATATCTACTACCCTATTAGCAGAGTTGTGTTCAAAAGATTAGTAATCTGATTGATTACTATGGAGCATTCTAAGTTCCTCTTTTTGTACATCTGTTAAATTACCTTTGTTCTCAGTTGCCTTAAAACTTTCACTCAAAGCTTTGTAGGGGTTCTTAATACCTCTCATTTGAAATTTGTATAAAACCTCTGTCAATAGTTATTGCCAAATAACTAGAAATTTCCTCTATTGTAAGAGCTTCTAAATATTATTGAATGTCCCATTCTCCATATTGGGAAGAAAAACAAAATTGCATAATGTTTTAGTGTAGAATCATTGCACAAGATGCAAGCACAAACCATTCTGCAAAAATTAAGAGCCCTGATTTTTTAAATTTAGATTTAACAATAACTCTGCTGTTTGAAATACTGTGTATTATCCAAGTCTGCTGGTTTCTCTTTTAGGAATTGATAATATTACACAGCTCTGAATGGGAACTGCTTCATTATTACCAAAGATTAGATGTACATTAAAGTGGGAAAATTGTTACTTTCTGCTTTTGAATTGGCTAATGGCCTTCTGTTTCACGATTGAAATTTATTATGACACTCATACAGGAACCAGTTCAATAGGAGAAGCTACAGCCGGGGTGTCAAACTCAAGGCCTGTGGGCCAGCCTGGAAATAGCAAACGACCGGCCCACGGTGCCTCTGGCAGCCAAAATGGGGCATGGGGGCGTGCACACATACCCCATTTTTGGCTGAATGGCCTCCTGCAACACTTTACCAGCCAAAACATTTCTGCACATTGTAAATGGTTTGTCCTTTGGTTCCTCTTTAGGTGGCTTTTGTAGCTGTTTAAAGTGTTTCTGAATTGCAGTATTTCTTTGAACCGTAACCAGATAAGCTAAAAACAGCTTCCATAACAGTCATACTAAAATAGAGATATTTACAGATTCTAGGCAAGGCAGTGAAGCAGCTTTTGATTTTAAAACAGATCCCAAGAGATGGGAGAGGGGAAATATTAACAATTTACAGTTCCGCTGTTTGATTATGTGATGTTATTCTACAAGCCTTATAAATGTATTAACTAATATTAAGAAAAAATACAATATTAATCACATGCTGAACTTTTATTAATGTTAATGACTAGGCTAGATCAGAGCTGAAGAGATTTGCCTGTAACTTTGAAATTAAAGGTGAACGAAAACTTAAGTCTTCAGAATAGGATTAAAGTAAACAAACTGAAAATAGGTAAAGTTAGAATTGTCTGCTATTCTATAACATTCTAATTTAAACCTAAAAGATTATTTAGATTTTTTAATTTAAAGGATCAAAAGATACTTTGTTATAAAAAGCCTTATTTTAATTTCTGCCCAGTCTTGAGGATAATATTTATTTCTGTATAAATATTATTTATTTATGTATTTCTGTATAGTGGTTCTCATTGTCAAAAAATAGAATCAAATTTTATGGGAAATCCTCATTTTATAAATTGTCAAATATTCCATTTCAACAACTAGTTGGTAAAATTTGACCCTGTCATAGATAGGTTTTTACTGTTTGGTTGGGATCTCTTAATTTCTAAGTTCTATTGCTTTCTTCTATAGTGTCATAAAGTTGTTTCTAGAATTGCCTTTAATTGTATTTGTTTTTCCAAAAGCACAAATAATATTGTGTCCCACAGGGTTGCACTAAACTTATGTTAGTGCTATGCACCGTGGTATTCTTTCAAATTTTCTGTAGGAGGCATATTTCAATTAGGTTCACAAATGCCCATTTATGGGGTAGATTTCCCTTTTTTCCCCGTGTCTAGGAAATGGAGAGGAGTCAACTCTTTTGCAGAAATATGGGGAGTATGACCTTGAGTGAGCCTGATTTATTTATCTTTACTGTCGCATTGGTATGTGCTTCAATTGTGCAGTTTAAAGTTCATAAACTATCTGAGCAGAAAAGTGTTAGCGTCTGAATATATGGCAAAACACCTGATGATTGTATAATTTAATACATAAATGTAGGTTGCAATATCATCTGCAGATGAATGCTTAAATTGTGACTGTATTCGTGTCTCAAATATTGTGTCACAGTTGGTAGCTTGTGAGTTTGCTTATTTTTTTCAACAAAAATTGAATTATAGTTTCTAACACTTGCCTATAGTCAACTCCCCCCTCCCATCCCCAAATCACCAACTTTAAGGACATAGGATTTTGTGCTTAATAAGTGGATAATGAAATGTTTAAATTTGCAGTGCCATTTCACCTATAAGTGGTTTATCAGATCTGGGCTGGGAAAAAACAAGGATCATCAGATGACAGCAAAGAGGTATAAGAAACTGTTTACTAGTGGTTGCTGAATTTCTGTAATATTAGAGTACTGTGTACAAAGGTGAACACTAGCTACAGTTACCAATTTTATTCCTGAATAATAACAGTTACTCTACTGATTTAAAACAAAACTCAGTGCTCTGAAGGCTGAAAAAATGTATAGTGATTATGTATAGGTACTACCTTGTCCTTGTTCATGATCAAATCAAGTTTATACTTTTTGTAAGGAATTCATGCACACTTTTGCTTATCTTCCTTAAAGTTTTCCTCATTTTATTTGGTACTAGACAATCCTGTAACCCATTAGTTATCCTTTGAGAAAAAGGTAGTGCAGTCAGTGACCAGAATGAACATTGCATTTCAGGCTTCTTCTTCTTTTATTTTCCCAATGCTGAACAGTCCCATGATCATCTAAGAATGGTATATATCATAAATAGAAAAAATAATTCTAATGGCAAACCAACTTTGATAATGTCAATATTTACTTACCTAAACAGATAAAGAGGATGACGAAAGGCAGGCAAAATAATAGTTGGAGTGGGAGAGATTTAGAACTTCCTTTCAGATTCCCTATTGACTTTGCTTTTGTGGTAAGGTGGCAGGGAATGTCAAAAATCACATATAACCTCAAGGACACTGTAGCAGTCATAGTAAATAAAACCAGTCAGAACATGTGGACATTTCAGCTCCATAGGAGTAATGAATCCAAGATTTTTTATGCATTCTTTAAGTTAGTGGATTTTAGATATCTTGAGGGAACAAACAGACAAACACAATGAGAGTTCTAATATCATATAAAAGATAGAACTGGTATCTGTATCTGCTCTGGAAGCTAACAAATTTTGATTTGTCTGACATAAAAAGTAAATTCCAGTTTCATAATGATAGAGAAGTGGTTTGTGATTTCCTGTTGTACCTTCACAGTAAAAATAAACTTGAAACAATTGACCCCTGTAGTTTTATTTGTGATCAATTGCATTTTATTTATTTAGTATTTAATGTCAAATCACTAACAAAATATTGATCAATTTGGAAATAGCATTTGAGTTTAATATGTAGTTAGGCTATCTTACAATATAATACAATAATTAAAACAACTACTTTAATACTACATTTATTTTCTTTAGACATTGAGAATCCTAAAAACAAATGTATATTTGATGGCTGAGTCAGTAGTAAAATGCACAAATTTCAACTTTGATCTAAATAAATTTTTTTAAAAATTACCTCGGGTGTAGTGCTCTCTTTAACAAGCGATGATTAACACATTTATGACTACCTGAATCCCTGTGCTCTTTTAATCATTGTTTATTCAAATCTTTATGTATTTGGAAATAGTCATTGTTCAAAGCACTGATTATGCTTTCACATAATTTCTGCCAAAATTGTGGATACATTTACTATAAATATGTTAGCAATAGTGCTCTGACTTGGCATTGTTCTGTAGACTATTGAAAAGGGAGTGGAGTGATGACAGGAAGTCATTTAATTGGGAAAAAAAGCAATTATTTCATGTTTTTGCCCCAGTATGATTTATTTTGTTAATTTTATGCAGGAAATTCATGATCTTTTGAGTGATTACGAACTTAAATATTGTTTTGTGGACAAATACAAAGGAACAGGTGAGTAAAATTGTATTTATAAAGTGCTTTGCTATGAATTGAGGGTTGGAATGTCATGAATAATATATTTAGATCTCCCTACCCTAAGGCAGAATACCCTATTCTTGATAAATATCCTCCCAGTTTTTCAATGGAAAATATCCACAGATTATATAGCTTTTCTAGATAATATTTACATTGGAGGGTTTTAAGAGCACTTCTGTTATATTAGAAATAAGTTAATGGTAGTGGAAGAGTATTTTTAAATATTGTCTGCCATGCCCTCCCTAAAATTGGGGGAGGATGGAGGGAACTGTGGTAAAGTTGTTTTGTATTCTGCATGAGTTTTTAATCACTAAATTTAAAAAGCACTGTTCTCCCTCTCTGAAGCTGAGTTATTTTGATGCATTAATATATTAGTTATATCAGTGTAAAGTATGAATGCATGGATTTCCTGATGAAAAATTTTGCTTAGTTGTAAAGAGCATTAACTGTGGTTAATTAACTTTATTGAGATGCAGGGTAGGAACAAGCTATTAGTAGCTCACGGCTGCTACTTTTTTCATCTACTTGCATTGCTTTAGGATGCAGTTTCTAAGGTTAGCATTCTATAAGAGTCCATTTTTTTTGCTTTTCTGTAGATAGATTTAAAATTGCTTGATGAATATTTTCTTCTTAAAATAACAACATATACATATCTAGCTCTAAGAAAAAGTTGAGATTAAGATTCTTAATTTGTTGATGTCCATAATGATGTATCTATCGAAAACAAAATGTTGTACTAGAAATGTACTTCAAATATGTTAGGCATATACATTACTGAAAAGTGCACAGAAAGATGAGCAGAGCCTTGTCAGTGCATTTTCATGATCCTTGAGACTTTTTGCTTTCAAGTTCCTTTAAAATCCAGTATAATGATAAACAATAGGGGAAAAACATGTACTTTTGCTTATATTCAAAAAGGCCTTTGATAGAATAACTTGTAGGAAGTGAAGAATTTGACATCTGTGAATTAAAAAAAACAGACCCTCTTATACAGTGGCATTCTTCTCCTTTGAAAACTAGGAAAATATAAAGTGCTAGGAGAGAAGAAGATCTCTTTAGAGATCCATGCCCAGTTTAGTACAATACTGACAGTTGATATATGTTGTTAATGTTTCTTTATTTTACAAAATAACAAGGCTACAGTCTGAATTGACAAAATGGAGGCGGCAGATGAAAGTTCTCTAACATAATTATCTTCTTGAAATGAACCTGACCTGATCAGTATCTGGATCCTTTATACTACCCTCACTTTCATTATCATGTAGAAGTGTAAAGAAAGAACTAGGAGGAGGAAAGTAAAAAAAAAAAAAAAAAGCAACCATGCTTGACAACTTTTTGAAAGTATTTATGGTCCAGACACTGTGGAAACACAAAGTAATTTTTTTCTGACTATTCGACCATTATAATTGTATAAATGTTCTGTCAGAAATCTTCAAGAGAGCTTTGCTTATATGTTTGCTGTGGAGCATTTTGCCAATTGCCTTTATGTCCTCCTTTTCTTGTAGCTTTCGTCACCTTATTAAATGGGGAACAGGCAGAATCAGCCATTAAGAAATTTCACTTGAGCACACTGCGAGACAAGGAGATTACAGTGCAACTACAACCCACAGATGCCCTCTTGTGCATTGCCAATCTGCCCCACCTTTATACACAGCAGCAGTTTGAAGATCTGGTTCGACCATTTGGGAACTTAGAGCGTTGCTTCTTAGTATACAGTGAGAAAAAGGGACACTCGAAAGGTTATGGTTTTGTGGAGTACATGAAAAAGGATTCAGCAGCCAGAGCAAAATCTGACCTGTTGGGCAAACAACTGGGAACACGGACTTTGTATGTTCATTGGACAGATGTCAACCAGTTGACTCTAGACCTTATTCACTCAAAATGCCTATGTGTAGATAAATTGCCCCACAGTTATAATGATCTTGAAGAACTAAAGCAGACCTTCTCTGCCATTTGTCCTCCAACATTCTGTCAGGTAAGGATCTTAGTTGTGGGGGAAGTAGGCTGCTTTGCTGGTATCTATGTAACATCCCAACAACTGCACATGACTAGTTGACTCTCCCTGTGTAGAATCCTTTTCCCAAGTTGCTAAGTTATGTTGCTTATCCCTTGTCAAGCTGTAATTAAATATTGATTGGTCTTATGAATGCAACAGAATGTACACCCTGTACAATAATGTTCTTTGTCCTAATTTCTTAAACATCTGGAATTTTCTAAGCTTAAGGAAAATGTGTATTTCTCAATAATTGAAAGTCTTTCTGCTATGAAATTGGTGAGAATAACACTAAAACAGGCCTGATATAATTTAAAGATCCCCACCCCAAAATCCCCACCTATATCTCAGCACTGACATGTTTTTCATTGTTAAAAAGAGCCCAAAAACCACAGGCCTCTGAGTTCCAACAAAGTATACTGGTATATGGACAAGAGAGGCACATATTAATGGATAGGGGTATTTCAAAGTCTAATTGAGTGACTGTAGAAATTATCATTCCTTAGACCTTCCAATTCTTAGCATTTGCTTCCCCTTTTCAAAAATTTCACTGAACAGTAGAGTTAGAAATTAATTCTTAAATACATTCATTTTTGAAAGATGCCATGGATTCTGCAGCTGTTTCCCTCTAATTGGTTTATAAATTTTGAACAGATAATGTTATTGGAGTTACCCTTATGACCACCTAATAATAACAATATGGACAAAATCTGCTACATGAATAACCAGAGTACGGATGAACTTAGAATGTTATGTCATAAACCATGGTTTACATGTCACATACATGAGCCAGAATGAAAGAAGCCACATTGTTTATTTGAATGACTGATGTACAAAACATGTTGGTTGCATTATTCTTGATATGAATGTTCAATAAGAAACTATTGAAGGTTTTACTTAGGCACTTACATACAAAAAGATGAGCATTTCTTTTATGTGCATAATGCTTCTGTTGACATAGCACTTAATTTAGTTATAGTCCTTGTTTAATTTCAGTAGCAAAGGTTTAAAAAAACAGGGTTGAAAAGGGTGAAAGACACAATATTCTAGTTCAGATGCAATTTCATTTCCTTACAGTGTTTTACTTAATATTTTATTTAAACAAAATACATGTCTTCTGGGGAATGTTTTGATTGCACTGGAGATTTTTGCAGTAAGGAAGAAGTCAGTTGCAAAACCCAAAAGACAAAAAGAAGAGACATTAAGCAAGGAAAGTCTGGAGCTCTTATCTCTTTAGATAAGAACATATCTAGATAAGAACATTTTTCAGAACATGTCTTTGATATTTATATTGATTATATTTATATTCAACTGTCTGATCCTTTGGCTGGGCGCAAACAATGTGCTCAGCCAAAAACAAAGTAATATAAACAATATTATAGCTTAATGAGATACCGGTATGTAAAGTCAGCCCATTTATTTCTCCCAACTAATTCAGGAAGACTTACTGATTCCATTAAAAACATGAAGTATTTGGGTCATTTTCATAATGCTGTCCACCCCCCCCCTTTCACACAGCTGGCATGTGGTCAGGATGGGCAGCTGAAAGGCTTTGCAGTCCTGGAATATGAGTCAGCTGAGATAGCAGAGATGGTTCAGCAGGCTACCAATGGCTTTCTACTTGCTGGGAACCATATTAGAGTCTCTTTCTGTGCTCCAGGCCCTCCTGGACGAAGTATGCTCGCTGCTCTGATAGCTGCCCAGGCAACAGTAAGTCTCAGCTTGCAGTACTGATTCTGTATATAATTTGTCTCTTGCTAATCAATGCCATATGTCATGCTTTGTTATTTTAATAATTTTATTTTGGCCTGGAGCAAGCTATGCATCTCAGTGAATGACACAGGCCTCTTTATTTTCATTGTAGTTTAACAAACACTTGTCTTTTCATCAGTTGTCTTTTAGTCATGATCTATTTATAGATGTTACCTGTATTATCCAATATTTTGATGATAGCCATATTTCCAGTTATCCCTTAATAGGTAACACAAAATACATCTTGCAGGAACTAGAAGTTTTTTCCATAAGCAAAAAAAAATTGACTAATGCTTTCCCATTGCTGTAATAATTAAAACTTCAACTTGGACATGGATGCCCTCTTCCTGCATAGAAGAGCTACCAATGCATATTTCTTTCTCTGTCAAAGAATCCAGATACCTTTTTGATTTTGCTGCTATTTTTTTCCAGGCACTTAACCGTGGTAAAGGGCTTCTACCTGAACCCAATATACTTCAGATTCTGAACAGCCTGGGGAATCCTTCATCTCTCCAACTCTTACTCAACCCCCTACTTCATGGAGCCATTGGAGGAAAGCAAGGCAAGTTCAGATAAAGAATTCTGAGTCTGAAAGCTACTTGGGGGCTTGACCTATGTGATATTTATAAGCTTCCAACCTATAATAAGTCCATTGATAATGCTTGATTTCCTCTCACTATCTTTAGTTAGAAAAAGCAGTTATGGTATAAATACTTTGTACTTAGAAACTAGGCTTGGTTTCTGACGTTCTAAGCTAACCAGTAATGTGGCTTAGAAAAACAAAGCATGGCTTATGCCATGCAGTGCTCTTGTGAAGCATTTCAGTCCTTCCTAGACTTACTTAGTAGAGTAAGCCATTCTTTCTTTGAATGTATACATTTCTCATTTTTATTAGGCAAAGCCAAAATATTACTAAAACTCTTTGTTAGGCTACCCAATGTGATTGTGCCAATCAATCAATCAATCTGTCAGTGCTATCAGGCAATAACATTAAGAGAAACCTTTTTTGGGGGAAAGCCCTTCAAATTTAGTCATCAAAAGCCAAACTCAATAAGATAATATGAGCCTCCAATGACTAAAAATTTCAAAATTTGTTTTATCTCATATTTTTTGCAATATTGGTAGGTTGCCTTGCCATTTTTCCTAATAGGATGAATTAAACTACATATATTGATTTTCTTTCAGGAATCCTTGGAGCACCACCAGCGGTATCTCTTCTAACCAACCCAGCTCTGTTCACAGCTCAACTTCAGCTGGCACTCCAGAATCAAACACAAGCACAGCAGGTGACTTGTTCTCCAAGGGTACAAGTAGAAAAAGTGTTAATTTTTTGTCATGGAATGGTTGCTGTACATAGCTGCTTATCCCACCATTCACATTAAAAAAAAAATAAGACACAGAATATCTTGTCTAAAGTGTGCTCATGCAAATATATGATTCAGTTCTTTCTCAAGAGTTACTTTTGTAGTTGGAAGTATGTTTTGTGTGTGTGAGTGTGTGTGTTTAACCAAATTTTATAATGGTCATTTAGCCTTTCAAGTCAAAGCAATCTAGTTTTATGTTCAGCAGCTGCAACTAAGTTTTGCTGTTAGTGTAAAATACAGCAGTTTGCAGTATTGCATGTGGTGATCAAAATGTCCTTAGGCACTAGTATATATGCATAGAAAAAGTGAAGTGTAAGCTTTGCTTTCTAATTATCTCTTTCTCAGTAGCTTTTCTAGCACTTAGTTATTTCTAAATTTCTTATTTCTGGTCTTTCTGTGCTTTCTGCTCCAGAAGGCATTTCTTGGAAACTTGCTCTTAGTCCAAAACCAGGTCTGGGCACAGCTCCTGCAGAACAAGGAAAACCAAGCCATATTCCATGTGAGTGCTAGGCTTGGTCTCTGTGTGGAAATATGCTGATTGTGTGCAGATGTGTGTAGTGTTTGTGCTTAGTGAAAGGTACACTGCAGTCACCATTTTCCAGTCTTTCTCATACCGTGGCCTCAGTGAGAAGATGTACAATGTGTTACTGAACTTTTAATTTTGAAGAGTGTAGCCTAAGAATTTAATGTTTAAAGTATGATTAAATAACTAGCATATTTTCTTGCCATAACTTTGTTCGTGTCTTAAATACAAGCCCATTATGGATCCTCAGAAAGCAATGGATGCTAAGGAGATCTTAGTGCAGTATTTAGGTTTACTTTATTATCTGTGTATCTCTTTGAGCGCAGCTTTGTGTAGTCAGAATTGCATACTTTGTGATTCCGGAGATAATAGATTTTGTCCTATCAGCTAGCTGAACCAATGAGACATTGTGCATTATATAAATCTATATATATAAAAGTGAAAACCACTCACACTGTAATCACGAAATCTCCAGAACTGTACAGCCTATAAACTTAAAGTTTGCCACATATGTTCCTCTTGGCTTCCAGGTACTCACTAAGAAAGGATTTTTCGAAATGACCATCAGAGCATTAGTATTTCCCATATTATTATTAACAGGCTCTGATGCTAAGGAGTTGTACTCCCCCTCCCCACCTGAAAAGAAATCTGTTCCAAATGCAAAACAAAAGAAGAGGAGAGGAGTTTCACTTTCACTTTCACAGCAGCAACCAGGGGATAGGATAGGGGAGGCTTCTGTGGGGCAAGCCTGAAGGAGAGAAGGGGGATAGGATAGGATATGCTTCTGTGGGGCAAGCCTGAGGGAGAGAAGGGGATAGGATAGGGGAGGCTTCTGTGGGGCAAGCCTGAGGGAGAGAAGAGGATAGGCTAGGGGAGGCTTCTGTGGGGCAAGGCTGAGGGAGAGAAGGGGATAGGATAGGATAGGATAGGATAGGATAGGATAGGATAGGATAGGATAGGATAGGATAGGGTTCTGTGGGGCAAAGCTGAGGAAGAGAAGGAGAGAGGAGAGGCCGGTCTACTAATTAATTTTCAAGCTGTGTCGATTTATCAAGCTCCATCACATAGTTTCATAGCGAAGCACAGGTATCCAGCTAGTCATGTATAAATAAGAGATCTAACTTCTATATACAGTATATTGATCTTTCATGGGTTGCTGTTTCACAAAAAATGTAGTATTCTTCCCCCACCCCGCTTTGTTAAGGAATGAGAGGTTGTTCTTAATTTCAGACATAAAAATATCAGACCTGTTTAATACATTTCTATTTTCAAGAGCCTCTGGATAGTATTATATTTAATGGGATTGGATTCAAGATGCATCCCTGTGTTTTTCTTCATATTTTAGCTTCTCTAGGATCTAGATACAGCTTTACAGCTTGGTTTTGAGATAGAATGCACTTATTATTATAGCAATGGAAGAAAATTACAATCAGAACTTTTGGAACTAACTTTGAAATGTCAGTATGCCTGTCAAAAATTGATTGGTACTGCAGTTTAACCCTTCAAAGTAGTGAAAAAATTGAGATACTAAACTAACCACTTGTGCTGTGGAATCTTGTCTGTTTAGATCCTGTTTAAATACTGTAATTTAGACTGTTTGTGGCAGCTAAACTCAGTCAAGGTCTTTCCCTCCACAAAGAGGTTAAAATTTTAAATGGATATATCAAAGTCATCAGGACACCTACTTCCTCCAAGTATTCTGTTTTTTCAAAACTTGTAGAGATATATTAGCACTCCTCTGCCAGATGTTTTATGTAGTATGTAAGTTTACAGGATCCAGTTTCTGTCTCTCTCATAGAACATCCCAGGTCACTTGAATTTATTTCTATATTTCTTTCTGTTTAGTTCTTTTTTGGCATTACCTTGCTTGACATTAGCTGCTTCTGGCAGGTTTATAGTTTGGTCTTGTGTGATTTTTAATGCATGTATGTATCTTTTAATCACAATTTTTTGAAACCTCTGACTTGTTTGCAGAAACCTGGAATCTTGGGAGAGTCTCCTCATGGTTCCTTGCAGCACAATACTATGGGAATGTCGAACTCTCCAGCTTCTCAGGCCGGAAATCAGTTATTAGGAGAGATGTCCTCAGGTAAGTTCTTAGTTGTAGTTGTCCTATTAAAAAAGCTTCCAATCTGTAGAATTTAAGCAGGGGTTTCCAGTAGAAGTTATGGAAGTTTTCTTGGATTCTTGATAAAAAAGATATAGATTGCAGAAGATTCCTACAGTTTCATAGCAAGCTGTTAGAATGGTTCATTTTCTCACTCAGTTAACTTTTCACTTGCTTAACTGAAAGGAGACTTATTTGAGTTGAATAGACAGTGGTAGGCTGACCTTCAGATGGAAATTGATATTTTTGTTTTGATTTTGCCCTGGATTTCAGTACAGTTTTTGCTGCTCTTCTCAGAAACTTGGTGAAAGTTCTATTGGTGGGAGTTCTATAAAATATTATAGTTCTGTAAATTCCTGTAAGTTCTGTAAATTCATGCCCACAAAATGTTGGTGACTTTTTTAGCCTTAAAGTAAAGCAGGTGAATAGATTATGACTAGAAATATACTTTTATTTGTGGTTATGTAGACCTGAGGTTTTTCTTTTACTTCTATTACTATTACTTGTATTGGCAAGCTGCCAAGGAGTTCATAAATAATCTGTGGAGCCCCTATTTCTAAAGATGTTTATTAAGACTGGACAATATCAAGGTTGGCTATTAAATGCTCCTTAAAATGCTGCCCATCAAATGGTGATCATTTGTTCAGTAAATAGACTGATGTTTTAGCCCTACTATCTAACTCTCATAGCTATCATTTGGAATATACTCTTTACTGGATTCATGTTTTCCCAGGTGGTTCTTTGCCAGCTGATATTTCCCCAGGACCTGTGAAATCTACTGTCTTGCCTTCTGCAAACATGTCCTTGCCATCTTTCTTGGGACCATTGGCAATGGAGAGGGAGAATGCTGCGATGGGAACCCAGGCACCTCAGCTGACTTCACCTGGCCTACAGGGTCTCACTACCTCCATTTTGGGATCTATGATCAGTGGGCTTCAGAAACCCTCTGATAACAGATCAGACAATGGTCCTCAGGGTCCTCAGTTAGCTAATGTAAGTAGGGCCATCAAGTTTAATATTCAGCACCTGTCTATATTAGTGAAAATCTGAGCATTTATTTAATGACATAATTTTATCATTATTTACTGTAGTCATTCAGAAGTACGACAGACAAGAAACTCTTATTTTTTGTAACAGAGCTTTTTGCCCGGTGCACTGACTAATGCTCCCCTTTCCTTGCAGATCTATTTTCATTAAGGATTCTTTGTTTTGCTTTGCTTTTATAGTTCCGATACCTGCAGATATTAAAATCTGAGTGAATGCAAAATAACTACTTTCCTGGTATAATGTGTAGAGCTGGAATTAAAGATAACTACCTAGGGGTTTTTGTTTTTTTTTGGTTGTTTAATTACTTAAGAATTTGGAGATATTATGTGTTGCTACTTAGGTAATTAAACCAGGGCCAGACTTAAGTGACTTGCCTTAATTGGCGTAAACTACATTCAGCAGTCCAGGAAATGGTGACTATTGCAGTTTTCCTTTCAGGTTTCTCTCCTAGGAGAGCCACCAAAAGACTTCAAGATTCCACTCAATCCATATCTAAATCTGCACAGCCTTCTCCCTAGAAGTAAGGTTGGAGGTAAGCAGCAATTGGCAGGGAGGGAAACCAAGAGAAAATATTTGCTCCCCAATTAAAATCATGTGTGGCCAATATTAAAAAAAAAATAGGTGGGAATGTTGGATGTTGCAGTTCCCAATTTTTGAAGGATGCCAAGTGGGAAAAGGCTGTTCTGGAATAATACTTTCAACAGGAGTTTGCATTTATTCTTTGTTCTTCTATTTATTCCTTAGCTGGCATCCTCCCATCCTAGCTTCCTTTGCTAAATTCGGGATTATATAATTTATTTAGTTTTCTTATTTTACTAGGTTTACATGCCATTCTGGTCATCAACTGACTCTGAATGGCTTATGCTCTCCTACATAAACAATGTTAAACAACATAAATGATTAAATATTTTTATGCTGAAGAATGAGTTCAGGAATGGTATCTCAGAAATTGGGACCATAGCATAATTCAGAAGACAGAAGTTCTTTAGCAAATAGGTACCCTATTTTTTGCTCGGTAAGACACACCTCGGTTTAGAGAAGGAAAACAAGAAAAAAAAATCTGCCTCTACGTCCCAGCGTTCATCCGGTATTCATCTGGCTAGCGTCCTTGCAGCAAAAAGCAAACAGCCTGCCTCCTCCATGTCTGCTGCCTGTGCCAGGAAACGCTGGAGACTTCACCTCTGAGCAGCTGAGCAGCGGTTGGACAGACCTCCTGGAATACTGCTAATCAGCTGTTCCAGGTGGCGGGGATTACTGCTGCCATTCGCCACTCCTGCATGTCGCCCATATTCACTCCATAGGACGCACAGACATTTCCACTCACTTTTGGGAGGAAAAAAAGTGCGTCTTATGAAGCGAAAAATATGGCACATATTTTATTTGGATTGCTAAATTAAT
The DNA here is from genome assembly GCA_022577455.1 of Arizona elegans. Taxonomy (NCBI): domain Eukaryota; kingdom Metazoa; phylum Chordata; class Lepidosauria; order Squamata; family Colubridae; genus Arizona; species Arizona elegans. The sequence continues at coordinate 6,925,140 of JAKOOJ010000003.1, forward strand.
CAGATGTGCAGATGTCTTAAAGCTGGGAGGAAATTTGTTTACACTTTAGAGTAGGGATTCACAAACATTGTGATACTACGATTACCTACAATATTGAATTAATTGCATGGACTCCCATATGATAAAGCTAGGCAAGAAATGAATACACCACTGAGCAGGATTGCAGGGTCCACAAACCATCTTTCTTGGAAACCCTTTTGTTCTATATTCCCTGGTTATGCTTCCATCTCATGCTTTGGGGTGCTGTAGTGACTTAATAGTTCTTACTACCACACCATGTACAGGTAGTCCTGAATTTACAACCACAATTAAGCCCAAAAGCCCAAGTGAGACATTAGTTTTGCCCCATTTTATGACCTTTCTTGCCACATTTGTTAAGTGAATCACTGCAGTTGTTAAGTTAATAGCATGGTTGTTAAGTGAGTCTGGCTTCCCCATTGACTTTGCTTGTCAGAAGGTTGCAAAAGGGAATTGTATGGCCCCAGGACACTGTAACTGTCATTAGTATGAAGCAGTTGCCAAGCATTGGAATTTTGATCAAATGACCATGAGGATGCCACAAAGATTGTAAGTGTGAAAAATGGTCATAAGTCACTTTTTCAGTGCTGTAACTTTGGTCACTAAACGAACAGTTGTAAGTCGAGGACCGTCTGTTGTAAAGAGAAAAAACACAATTTAAAATTATATTGATGTGCTTGAAGATTGGGGCAAATGCCACAAGTAGAAGGCCTGTTGCAGTAAGAAAGAAACCTTTCATTTGGGTAGGGAAAAATCAAATACTTAATACAGGATTTAGGAGACTTGGACTGATGGCAGTGTGCATGAGAACAAATAAATCACCAGCTGAACATCAACAATAATAATATAGTCAGTTCTCAGTTTACAACTGTAATTGAGTTTGGAAAGTGTGGTCTTAGGTTGTGCCAATGGAGTGTTCCAAATGCAAATAAATGCAGGCTGGTTGCTGAGTGCCCAAAATGCAATCATGTTACTGGGGTGGTGGTGGACATTGGAACTTCAACACTGGTTCATAAATAGCTTCTGGAGAGTCTGTTGTAACTTTGAACAGTCACTAAGTGATCAATCATAAGTCAAGGACAACCAGTAATACATTAGCTAAAAGTCAGTGCCATCTGAGGCTGCCTTAACAGAAACATTATTTCTAGATCTTGAGGTTGTAGTTCCACTGTAATGTGTGGTGGTCCAGCTCTGGGCATCAAATCCACCAAGAGGGTTGTAGTAGCTGGAGTGGGTTTGGGGAAAACTAACAAGATGATAAAATATCTTGAAGCCAATTCCTAGGAGGAATGGATAAAATGGTCGGCATATTTAATCTATGGAAGAGAAGACAAGAGGTAATGTTTGGGCAGACAGTTGATACTAAAAGAATGTTGATTCAGCAGAATATTAGAACGGAGCCATTCAAATATATTACAGAACACTAGGGCTTTTTGATTCCTTATACACAGCAATACTGGATGGGAGATACAATAAAATTTCTGTAATTCTGTAACTTTTATATCCATATAATGCAGATTGTCTTGAAACCGTATTTTAATGTAATTATAATTAATATAATAGATTAATTATTAATTATTAATCATTCATCATTAGCTGACTATGTTCAAAAGACTATCTGGCATAAACAGAGATGGATTATGTAAACCAGGGGTGTCAAACTCAAGGCCCGGGGACCGTTTCTGGCCTGCAGAGTGCTTAGACCTGGCCCGCGGGGCTGCCCTGGAAATAGGGAAGGATGGGCCTGCGGTGCCTTTGCCAGCAGAAACAGAGCTGGGGAGGGCCACACACGGCCTTCCCAAGATCTGTTTTCACTGTTAGAAGGTTGCAGGAGGCCGTCACAGCCAAAGACGGAGCTCTCAAGGACCACATGCGGCTCTCCTGAGCTCTGTTTTCGCTGGCAGAGGGTTGCAGAAGACAGTCACAGCAGAAAACGGAGCTCGGGAGCCCATTTTTGCTGGTAGAGCGCTCAGGCCACCACAAGCACCCCTGACTTGAGTGATGTTGAACTTGCCATGCCCACCCTGGCCCCCTGAGGTCAAACACAACCCTGATGCAGCCCTCAATGAAATTGAGTTTGACACCCCTGATGTAAACTAATAACGTTCAAATATGTGTTTAAATGTTTAAACAAAGATTGGTGATATTAGTAGAATAAGCAACAAAATACATAAATCTTGCTAAGTATTTTTTACATGACACAAGATATGTTGCTTTACCAGAAGACAAGATGGATAAAAATCAATTTTTTTAAAAAAAGTTTTTTTTATTTAAATCGGATTTTTTTGATTTTTATCTAATTTATTTTAATAAAATGCTTTTGGAGTAAAAATCTATCCAAAGATAGTTTTCTATTTAAGATACATTAATAATTTAGTTTATTCAGCATGAAATGGAGCTTAGTTATGTAGCATGAGGCTGTATATTCTGCAATATTGGGACTGTTAGTGAGTCAACAGCAGGTCATAGGAGGAGCCGCTGCGGGACAGAGATGACAGTTGCTCTTTAAAAATTATGATTTAAATCAAATCAACCCTGCCCGAAGTTGCATGCTCAAATTCTTGAATGTACATACAGATACACTTTTGTTTCTGTGTTGGTATTTTACTTCTTTTATTAATCTGCTTACTGATTCTGATTAACAAATATTCAGCCTGTAGATTCATTCCCAAAGAGGCAGAAATGTTGGGTAACTTTCAAAGAGGATCAGATAGATTGTTCATGGTTGTAGATATCAAAGGCTACTCTTAAGTAATAGATATCTCATTACTACTGCTAGGGAAAATAAATGAAAAGGCATTATTCAATTTCTGCTTGTGGGCTCTCTGTTGGTATCTGGTTGACTACTGTGAAAACAGAATACTAGACTAGTTGCTTCTTTAGTCTCATTCGTGAGAACTTTCCTGTGATCCCATCCTTGTGTCATAGTAGAGTCTGTTACAAATATAGGAGGTTCAAAAGTGAAATGATAATACAAAGAGAAATTATGGCTACTCCTAGCATGTGCAAGTACTCATGGAAAAATCTGTGCTTACCTTACATACCAGTAGTATAGATATTCTCCCATGTGGTCCTGCATTTAATCTAAAGGAATTATATCTCATTACTGCATATTCACTTTACTTGCAGGTGGAACTAATAAAACATTCAGCCCAAAGACTGGTGTACTTGGCAATGCTTCCAATCCCAGAATGCAACAGGCATCCATGTCTGATGTTTTCCTGCCCTCATCTAGTCAATCAGAAGATAATTCTGCATTTGACTATCAGCCTGTGAGTATTAGTAAATTGTGATTATCTGAGTTGGAAAACTGGAGGAAGATATGTAGGCATGTATACGTTTTTGCTTTTCATTAGTGAGTATATAAAATATTAGGTGAATGTTTCAGGGCCATACATGTCTTTAGTGGTAGCAAAATTTTCTTGAAAAGATCTATTCTCTCTCTTATTTCAAAAGGACTTGGTATCACGAATATATCCCCAGGCCAGAGAGACAGCATCCCATCTAAGTGTATTTACACATAAGAAGCAAAAGGTAAACATTAATTGAATAAAAACTGTCCACTAGTTAAAATGAACCAGATTTTAGAGAGCTCCTAAAAAGCTGCCAATTTCTGTATCTGTTCCTTATACTTTTGACCCATTACCCCTGTTCCTTGTGCAGCCAAATGGTACCATTATGTATATGAGGGGAAAATAGCATCAGTATTGGCCAGTGATATGCATAGAACTATCACCAATATAGGCATAATTATCTATTTTAGGAAATATTATTATTAGCTAGAATGGAGAAGGAGCAAGGAATGGGTGAGAAGGAAAGTGTAAGGAGTATACTGGAAAAGTATTGTTCAGGAACACAGCAAATGGCAAGAAGGTCCCACTTTTTGATTTTCTATAGTATCACATGCAGACTTCGTAGTCAAACTATGGTGTAACTATAGTCAAACTGTAAAATCATGGTGTAAAATCCAGATACTAAGTGCCGGCTTCTGATTTCAGTCAGTAAAAAGCAACAAGTTTACATTTGCACAATTCCTAAATATTAAAATATGAGAGTTTGTGTACAAGCACCTAAAACAACCCAATTTCTGTTTCAGGTCTCATCTCCTGGGTTTGAGCAAAACCATCTAGGAACTCCTTTGCCCCCATTCTATGCAGGGTCTCCAACCTCATATTTCACAAGTGGCCTTCAAGCTGGACTTAGACAAAGCCACTTGAACAAAGTAATTTTTTATCATTAAAGTAATTTGAAGTTCATATACAAATTAACTTTGGATAGCTTTCAATATCATATTGCAGTTGTTTGCATATTGCTCCAAGGTTACTTCAAAACATCAGGACCACCACCCAGAGTTTCTGTCTTCTATGACATTTTACAGTGTTTCTCTGGATAGCACAGTTTTTGGCCACCAGTTGCCTGGTTTGACAACAGCCTGCTTGCTTTTGTGTTTACACCTGGACAGAGAGACATGATGTCTTACAAAAACAGTTTCCGATACAACCAGTAAGGGAAATAGTTCTTGTAAAAAGAAAGTATTCACAGAGTGGAATGAATATTTGATGTTCAGATTCGTTTAATGAAATGAAAAGTTTGGCAGACTATTCTGAGTTTGTGTGCGATAGCTGGAATCCAGACTACACATTTACTAATTTTTGTGTACCTCCAGGGTTCTTTCAGGGGACATTCTCCAATAGCACCTATGCTCTCTCTCTCTAATTTATATATAGTATACCTGAGCAATGTGTTAAAAACCTTTCAAGTAAATTGAATAATGGTTTGATTCTTTCCTTATCTTTCAGGCTATTGGGATGCCACCAATGGGGACAGGAGAGAATATCCTTGGATTAGGACCAACTAGCCCTTCCCACAGCAGCTACGCAAAGGTGAGATGATTCAATCCGAAAGGAATTATGAAACTTGGAGGTTCTCCTGAACTTGTGATTTCCTTGCCCTGCTTCTCTCCTTCCTTACTTTGTTTATCCTTCTTTTGCAGACTCCCATTGGAGGCCAGAAGCGAGCCTTTTCTCACCTGCTACCCTCTCCAGAGCCTAGTCCAGAAGGCAGCTATATTGGCCAGCATTCTCAGGGCCTGGGAGGGCACTACGCAGACTCCTATTTAAAGCGAAAGAGGATATTTTAATCCATTTCTTAGTGAAGCATTCTTATCCTCCCTAGCCCCAACCTGTACATTGTTTGTAAAAATATTTTTACTGTTTTATTTTACTGTTTTTTTAAATGCTTGTGTGTAAAAAACCCATACCTTTATGCTTCTAAGACCAGCTGCAGTCTTGTTATGGACATTGAAGATGGGTCTGGATGTTTGCTCCCAAAGAGCACTCTTTTTCCCAGGTGAAGCTATATGAACAATCATGAGAAGCTTTGCCAAGCTCTAGTCAGCTGGACCACAATCAAACAAATTGGTTTTTTTCCACATTGCTCCTTCCTCTGCAATTCAGATTGGCGTCTTCTTGTGAGAGCCATGCCTTCTAAAGAGATACAAGTTCCTGCCTTAAGACTCCTGACAAAGGCATGTGTCCTCTAGATGTTTCACAGTACAGCGGAGTGAATGGTGATGAGGAAGGTGGTGGTGATGCCTTGTGTCCAATGGGAAACAGAGTTCCAAATGACTGCAGATTATCACAATTACACTCCTGGAATATTCAGGTTGAACTGAGTCTTCACTTTCTCTACAAGCTTTTTTTCATTGGTTTCTTTTTAAAGTATATGTCTATATTGCTTTTGTAAATATTTGTAAATTCCCTTTTTTAAAAAAAACTGGGCTTTTAGTTGCTTCTTTCTAATAATAGTTTAGAAACATTGGATCTTGGAGTTAAATCAAAGTCATCTTGAATAATGCTTTTTTTTTAAAGTTTCTGTCCGCTTAGGTGTAGTAGTTTTTAGTCTAGACCAATTTCTGTTTGCGATACAAACCATTTTCTTCTGAGTGTGTTTTTTCTATTTTGACCATTGTCTTAATGCTAATCCTGTGATCTGATAACTTTTAAACCAAACTTTTGTGGCTGGGACAATCTTTGAGTGCATTGCTTTCTAGAGTGACTTGTTTTATTGCAGTTACACTCCTTAGTGACACATCTGTCTTTTTGATAGAATCCAGCTTTTATATGGTGCCTGCAGTTGGGCAGAACTATCCAACTACTGAATTGATAATTGGAATCTTTATGCTGTGTTAAGGGAGGATAGATAGATAGAAAGCACAACCTCCTCCAACCAGAGTGGTTTGGGCAAGATCCAGGTTTAAACTGTAAACAAAGAAGAGCTCAATCAGTTCCTTAAGCCAGTTTAGATTCAGGATAGGCAATATTGTCCATTCTCAGAGGAGACCTATATAGGGTTCATTTTGAGAGAGTGGGAGTCTGTGGCCTTCTCCCCAAGGGATTTAGAGTTCTGCTTTGATATAATGAACTATTTCTGTTTCATAAACATGCTTCAATATTTCTACTATAGATACTAGCTGGTTTGCTGTATTTGTGGCTGGATTTGAAATCCATCAACAGCTGGATACCAACTTTCTTAAAGTAAAGCTATATTTATATCAAACTTCATCATCTGTTGCATTATTCATTGAGAATGTGCTGCAAACTAATGCTTGGTTGAAAGATACTTGTGCCCCATATGTGTATCTGGATCTAGAACTGCCTTACATGAAAAATAATCCATATAAATAGTGTCAACTTTTTGCACGCACACACCCACACATCAAAAAGGAATTGTTGACCTTTTTATACCCCAGAGGCTGAAAAGAATATTAAATATCACTGGAGGAGGTCTTTTGTTTCCCTTGCAAATTGTCTGGTGAATGGAATTTCATAATTCTCAACAGTAACAGTAGTATTTCTGTTGTTGGAGTATCTTTTGAGTTAATCCATATATTAATAAAACACACACGTCTGCAACCTTCAACTGGGTGAAATGTTGCAGCATAGAACAAAACATTTTCAACCAAGGCATCTCAAATGAGCTAACTTACAGAATGCCAGGACCTCTTTCTCTCAAGGCAGTGATATTTGGGGGAATTGTGGTTCCTTCAGCACTGCCAGGTTGCTGCACTGCTCTAGCTACATGACCCTCATTTTCAGCATTACCAAACATTTCCCTGGCCACTAGCTCAATCCCTTGTTCCTCCCCCCGCCCCCAAGCAGCAGACCTTAAGCTGTAGGAAGCAAGATACCTTGGCATTTCTTTCCTGCAGTGAATTGAACATATTCTAGAAAGTATGTTGTCTGATACCACTCCCTTCTTATGTAAACTTCGTAAAAGGAAAGTCATTAATAATCTACAGGAGGAAAATAAATGGGACTCTCATAGCACCTTTTTCAACAAAT